>OOFB01038999.1:9503-26086 GCA_900323305.1 Trachyrincus murrayi
TTCACAGACACACACACACACACACACACACACACACACACACAGGTCGGAATAGCATTTACCAAGGCACTGAAAGGCGAAGTTGGGAGGAGCCGAGGATGGCGAAGCAAAGCGAGCCGAAGTACACGAAGGAAGCGACCAGGGGGTGTGGAAAAAGTTGCAAATGTTTGAACTTTTTGGGTTAAAACCATCATTTAATGACTACAGAGACATAATAAAAACAGGTTGCTGAAAACGTCGGTGTGATTAGTAAATAACTTGCAAAGTGATCAATTGTGTTTTATCAATTGTGTTTTAAAATCAAAATCGGTTTCAAGCTTGTAGGTAAATTCTTACATGGTAGCGTTTCAAGTCGTACAGGGACTAAGCACAGCATTGTGAGCTTGTGCAGACAGTGGAAAGAGGAATAATTGGAATGAACCGGTGCTATTACGCACAGTAACGCACAGCAAACCGTTCCCATGGAGGAACGGTCTATTATTCATATAGAACCAACGCACAGCAAACCGTTCCCATGGAGGAACGGTCTATTATTCATATAGAACCAACGCACAGCAAACCGTTCCCATGGAGGAACGGTCTATTATTTATATAGAACCAACGCACGGTAAGCTATTCCCATGGAGGAACGGTCTATTATTGATGTAGAAGTCAATATTATTTGATTTTGCATTAACTATCCATTAGCTATTAGCGCAGATTTCTGTCTCTATTCTTGTGAGTGCTTTCCAAAAAGATGCTTAAAAATCCATTACTATTATGACTATTTATAATCATAATGATTCATATGAATTTTCACTGCACCTGGCATAATTTTATGAAAGACAATCTCTCTGTGGCATGTCTAGACTAAAGGCTCTGCTATACTTGCAGACAAAATGGCAGGTTTGTGACCAAAACAAGCACCGTAATGGGCTTCCATCGCTGCAGTGTGTGCAGGGTACTCAACGGAACTAGTCAAACTTTTCCCACAAGCCCTCCAATACACCGCTGCAATCATTCACTTGCATCTCGTTTCACCGCATATCGCCTCATTGAACAAAATGCAGTGACTGTATTGTAGGCCATGTCGAAATCACTGTGTTCAACAGAAGTTTGACAACCTATGCAAACACTCCAGTTAAAATTTAGTTTTAAGTATACCGGGGCCTTAATTTAGTAGTTATAAATCCTATGAATTGTCAGATTTAGTAGGAGCAAGATTGGAGGGGAATGTGACACCCCAGGCCTCCTATGGACACGCCCCTGTATCTCTACACTGCCCTGACCATAACATAAAGAATTTATATACAGTATATATGGAGGACGAATTGTGCAAATGTTTAATAATCTACCCATTTAAAGACTGTTTTAATATTAACAATTAAACAATTATCAAAGATGCTTTTTTTATGGAGCATTAAATGAAACAGTTGAGGAAAAAATATATTAAACAGACACTTAAAAGAGTACATTTATAGTTGGATTTACAAAACCATTATTAAAGTGATTTTAAAAGGTTTATACGGTTTATAAAAAAAATGCATTTAATGCTGGTTGAATTAGTCAATTAATGGCCTTTTTTGCACTCTTTTAAAATAAATAATTCCATTTCGTTAGTTGTTTTTCCATATTCACTTCCTTGTTGTTTTTCCTTTACGCAATTCATTTCCCACGCTACTTTAACAAAGACAAGCCTTTTATTTGAAGGTTATATTGATAACATTTTTATGTAGACAAATATATTTGTTTAAATAATACAAAGGTGTGTTATAGTTCGTTCTAGAACCCCAACGCAGAACAACAAGACACGGGACAGATATAAAATAAAAGATTGAATGTATCGTATATACACAGATACAGCAGGTAGAAAAGGTAAACCGGGCGGGACCGGTAGACAGGCAGGGAATCGGCAACAGACATGGTAGTCAGACAGGCAGGGGTTCAGCAACAGGCGAGATAGTCAGACAGGCAGGGGTTCAGCAACAGACGTGGTAGTCAGACAGGCAGGGGTTCAGCAACAGGCGAGATAGTCAGACAGGCAGGGGTTCGGCAACAGGCGCGGTAGTCAGACAGGCAGGGGTTTGGCAACAGGCGAGGAAGTCAGACAGGCAGGGGTTCGGCAACAGGCGTGGTAGTCAGGCAGGCAGGGTTCGGCAACAGGCGAGGTGATCAGACAAGCAGGTAACAGAGTGAGTAGGGTCAGGGTAAACTACGTTCTGGCGATCAGTGAATGGAAAGCCGGGCTTTAAATAATGTGTGCTGATGAAGTGATTAACCACAGGTGTGTGACTGCTGATCAGGTGAGGTAATTGGAATGATGTCATCCGGGAGGAGCTGGAACTGGTGACACGCCCACCAACACATGCAACATAAAACAGACAAGACAGACAGGGGAGAGACGGAGACTAGCTGCCACTAGGTGGCAGAAGTTGACGGCATGACAAGGTGTGGAATCATGGTTTCCAAAGATTCTAGACAGTTTCCCAACCCAACCAACATGGCCGCTACGCTAGGTGAATAAAGTCTATTGAATACGCTTCATGTCCTGCATATTTTTCAACCATGCTCAAGCATAGTTGCATTGATGTTTAACCAGTGTTCAACCCATTCAAAGTCATACTCAAAAACAAATGATTAGATATATTACTTCCCCCGCTTTTAAACATAAGCTATATCACTGTCTAATCCTAACATCAACTCCAAAAACTAGAATTTATCTATTGCTGTCTGCGTTTTAAGTCACACACATTGTTAAAAGTATCCAAACATTTCCCAGACACACACCTCTTCGATGTAGCATGAGATCAATATATCACCAATTCAAATAGTAGCACACTACCTAGACCTACTAACTGTAATATTAATCAGTATACGAATATGTGAAACAATATCAGTATACCAATATGTGAAATAACATAATTCTACACGTGTTACATCTCTGTAGCGTCCAGCCAATGAGAGCTCGTGTTACATCTCTGTAGCTTCTCTCTACTTTTGCAGTGGCACAGCGCCGCGTGAGCTTTAAATAAAAGGCTCGTCTTTGTAAAAGTAGCGCGGGAAATTAATTGCGTAAAGGAAAAGCAATAAGTAAATTAATATGGAAAACAACTAACGAAAGGGATTATTTAAACGTCCTTTTAAAAGCCATTATTAATTGACTAATTTAATTTAGCGTATTTAATATTTTTTTCCCCTCAAAAATCATCTTTGATAATTGGTTAATGTGTTCTATTTCAATGGGTAAATTATTAAACATTCATTAATTCTTTCCGTGGCACAATTCGTCCTCCATAGTATGGTACACATGCAATTACTAATGTAGTCAACTTTGTGCAAAGAATACAATGTATTCCTCTGTTCGTTTTATTAATTGTAAAGAATATCGGTGTAATAACGTTTATATTTTCCTAGAGTTTGGCAACATTCCTGCCAAGGCATTGTGAAATACAAGATTGAATTAATTAGAATTAAATTGAACAAGAGTTACTTGATATACACAAACAACTCAGATAAAATATGACAATATGAAAAATAACCAAAATCCAACACAATTTAAGAAAGTCTAAATAATCAGAATAAACATACAATTGTCTTCAGTAGATCAGTCCATGTTCCCAAATCAAATCAAATTAGCTTGTTAACATTACGGCACCAACATTTTGAGTAACCCATTTGCCCACCAGTCAAAATACTGTGACGATGCAAACTACTTAATTTAATTTGATTGGCCAAAACCAACAGTTAAATTAACAAATAAAGACAGCCCATATAGAACTAAAGAAAAGCATACTTTCCATTGGGAGAATGCAACTCACAGTGCATCATGTATCTTCTGATTAAAGTGCATACGGTCATATTCAATCTTAGAACGGGAGACAAAGTACAAATCTATCAAATTAAACAAAGCTAACCTTCTGGTGTATAATGATTGTCTGCATTCTCTTTTGTGCTGTACATTTAAAAAAAATGAAAATGGTCACCATATAATCAATCAAAATGCAGTCAGCGATAGAGGGACTGGGCGGTGTTCTTGTACAGATACATGTAGGCGTCGCAGAAAAGACGCTTGGCCACGCCCTTCATATCCCGAGGCACCTGATTGGCCAGTTCCGCAGGGGGCATGTCCAGGTACTCTCCCACCTCGGGACAGGCCTGGACCTGAGGGATGTTATATCCATTCTGTTCCCCTAGAGAACATGACACAGAATGATATACATAGTAAAGTAAAACTGTATATCTTTACACGTAGTATCACACATATTCACCTATCACCTAATCACCTATATGAATTCATATTAATATACTTGTATGTAATATGTTGTAGTATTCATTATTATATTTAGATTATTAGATTTGTATCCCCTTAAACAAAACCACAAACACACGAGCAGAGAGTGTGAAGCAGACACTACCTGTCTGCGTTTTAAGGTATTTTAAAATCTGTCAAAGTATTTGAAGTCTTTGCTTTTAAATGTAAACGTCTTATGCTGTGGTTTATTGTTAGTCAAGTCTGTAAGGACTGCGTAGCACACCTTCCCTGTCGGCCATGCTGTCGAAGAAGATCCAGTCCTGGCTCTTTGGTCCGTGTTTGACGAAGGACACGTAGTGGCTGGTCTCGATGCAGAGCACCGCAAACAAGTCCAGCTTGTCCCGGGCCGGGTGAGACCCCCCAGTCTTGCTGAACTCCTTGGGGAGCAGCAGCGGGCTGAGATGGTGGGCCTGACGCTGGGGGTGGGAGTGGACCTACATGTGGGGGAGACATGGGAGTCAGTCAGATGATAGACCCCCCCCAGGGAGGCCCCCCACACGAGCCTGGACCACAAGGGCTTTTTTTGCCCTGTGTAATGCGTTTCAGGGGCATTTCCAGGGCAATTTGATAAAATATTGGGAAATACCTTCTTTTTTTTATGTTGCATGACAGACCAATATTCAGTTACTCCCCGGGTCCCCGGAACCCACAGGTGGTCATTTGAGTGGGTCCCAGGGAAACTGAGTGGGTCCTTATATACTGATGGGTAGTTAACCTAATATATCATAATTTATTGGTAGATTTATATTTCATATTAACAATCTAAACCTGCAAAGTAACTGAAGTTATTAAATACATGTAGTGAAGTAAAAAGTACAATATTTGCATATTTGTAGTGGAGTACAAGGATTTTAATGTTATATCCATTGGGGACATTTTGAAACGTGCCGTATCCAGTTGAATTACGTTTCAGTTAGGCTATTGTTTAGGGCAGGGTACGAGAGTGCTGCTACCGACGGTTTCGCTTGGAAGCCCCGTCTCCTGGGCAGGTATACACTGCTAGACACACAGGACTCATACCTGTGATGGCATCTTTAGTTCACCGCGTCACATCGCTAATTCAGAGCGTGAATATCTATTGAATATCTACAGCTACAGCAGCGCTATGCTGCTATACATTTCACTTTGTTTTGACATCCGGATGTTCCTGGCATTATTGTAAAACTTTGCGTGGGGAACTCCACCTACCCGGGCTAGCTACTAAACGTTGGTGTACGAACCTGCAACGGCGAAGGCTGTTGACTATTTAATGAAAAATACATAATATATATTGTATTTGTAAGATGTCGGATAAAATGACTTCTTGATTTTTGATTACAATATTTTTATAATCGTTTATGATTTGCTTGACGAGTACTCGTTTACACATTTGCATCCCTACTATGAACACGGGACGGTATGAAAGTGGTGGCTGGTGGATTCTTTTTTTTTTGACAGCGAGGTTTCTTTTGTTCTATGATTTCAACATGGATTTGTTGTTTACAATGTAGAATTATCAGGGAAGAAATAGGGTGAGTCCCCGGGACGCGTCGATAGTGATTTTACTGCGTCCTTTCGGATTTTAATGCGTCAGAGACACAGGGCGTGTACCTAGCAACATCACTGCTCAAATGAAAAAAATGAATCCGGACCAGCTTTGCAAATACAGAGTAAAATACAGAAGTTAGTTCTTTATTTTATGGGGGCATTTAAAAGCCCCTGTCATCCCAATTTCGAGGGCAATTATAATTTCTTGGGGGGCAAAATGCTTTGAGTCCCCATTCATTTCTGACCCTGCTGGACTGGCAGGCAAACATTACATTTAAAGGGGCCCCTATTTTTTTTTTTTTACCACCACCAGGTGTGCTGTTAATGAGCCATTACAAGCAATTTCAAAATCCACCCGTTTGTGACATCACAAGTGGGAGTGTAGTTACCTGAGTAGAACAGGTCTGGCAGAAGATCTTGAATCCTGTTTGGCTGAAGACAGGGTCTTTAAAACACTCTGAACACTCCACCAGGGCTAGCTGTCCACAGAGCATGCACTGTTGAGGACCTGAGAGAGAGAGAGAGAGAGAGAGAGAGAGAGAGAGAGAGAGAGAGAGAGAGAGACACAACAGACAGACAGACAGACAGACACACACAGTTATGGTATCTCATTGGATCTCACTCGTTTGGTCCTCATTAGTATGCTCATGAATGTGCAGAGACCTTCGGAGAGAAGGTCAGTGACGTCCAGCTCCAGGGACGGAATGATTTTATCAAACATCTTGAACTTCTTCCCGAAGCGAGGCATCTGGAGGATGAGACAGGAGGGCGCCTGGAGATGGACCCCGTATTCATTAATATCACCGCAGAACAGACACACCACCACCACACAGTATATATCCACCCTCAACGCAGCACAGTATCCAGCATCCAGTACATGCAATACAATTTCACTTTTAGATGAGACATCAGCAAATAATAACATGATACTGCCATCTACTGGAATAAAACGGTAACATCTCTTTAAAAGGAGGAATTGGAAATCCCCTTTTTATTTAACACTTGTATAATAGTGTCTAAAATAGTGTCTAAAATCTGGCTGCAATTCTCTTAATAATAGTCAGTCCATTAAAAAAAATCTATTTTATAGGAGAACAATTGTGTAATCATAAAAAGAAGCAGCAATTTATTCCCAAATTGACTCTACAACTGTAATTAAAATCTAAAGCATATTACACAGAGTACAACAAAACCTAATGTAAATGAAACTCTTTTTAGGCCGTAAGCGCTTATCAAATCCCCCCCCCCCCGACGCCAGCCCCTTACCTCCGCCAGTTTGAGTCCGCCGCCATGGAAGGAGTGCTCCAGCAGCTGCTGAATGGTGGGCAGAACCAGGCTGTGGTTCTGGTCCAGAAAGATCTGGTAGCAGTAGCTGTCTTGCACCTTGCCACCTGTGGAGCTGAGCCCAGAGAGGTACCAGGCCACAGAGGTACCGTCAAGGTAGCTCAGAAATAACACGCTAATATTCTACGAATATAAAGTTGAATGATAGATGATGATGGTGGTGTGTGTAATTGCATTTCGATGGCTAATGGATAAATGTTGTATTCGTACAACTAGAGGCTAATACTATGCCGTTCATAGATATTTTTTAATCCTAGTTTGTTCCCACAGGAGGTCTTTTGCCTCTTGCCTGGCCGTTATTGTAAATAAGAATTTGTTCTTAATTACTTTTGCCGTAGTGATGCTGTTGATTTTGACATACTGTTCTATTAACAGAACTATAATCTTCATTCACTGCTTGCGGTTTATAAACCACATTTGACTTATAGGCACATGAGGAAAACTAAACAAGCCAAAATACCCCACTAATCCTACATTGTTTCATCTTATGAGTTTTCAAAACGCTGTCCTGCTTTAATTCATAATAGCATTTTTTTCTTGCTTTGTTCTCTGACTGACTTTTCTGGCTTTGTAAGAAGGTTCTGAAAAAAATATTAAATAATATAAAGGTTGTATAAGTACAGTTTCAGAAGTGGATCCAAGGCCATAATGTGCTGCATGATGATGGTCAGAAACTCCTCTGGATCTGCAAGACACATACCACACAGTTACAGACTGTACACCAAGTGAAGACATTACCACACAGTTACCGACTGTACACCAAGTGAAGACATTACCACACAGTTACCGACTCTACACCAAGTGAAGACATTACCACACAGTTACAGACTGTACACCAAGTGAAGACATTACCACACAGTTACAGACTGTACACCAAGTGAAGACATTACCACACAGTTAGACTGTAAGCGATAGCGTAGGGCTGTACCCTAAAACGGGAATGGTCGAATCATCGTTCCGAGTTGACTCAAATTATCTGTCAAACAATCGTGTGTTTTTAAAAATAAATTACGTGCAAGTAAAACAGGATATGTAGGCTTAAAACTGCTTAAGTGCACTGCGCCTCGCGTTTTACAGCCTACAGCAGTGTGTGTAGTCTCAGGTTGCTTACCTTTCTCATCCGTGGTGAAGCTATGGCAGTATCCATGGTTTATAAGCTGTTGCCGTAGTTTCATGATGTGTTTCCCTTCCACAAAACCCAGACTGCACACAGTGACAGCAACAGAAGGTACTTCAGTACAAATAAACAGTGCTTACAGATGCACAAAACTGCATTTGCAATATTTCGAAAGATAAAGAGAATAACAACTTAAGAATCGGTCTCAGAATTCCCTGTAAATCATTTAAGTTACAGATCATATTTTAGTTGAGCTAAAATTAATTGACAGATCACTCTATTCTGTCGTTTTCTAAAGCTACTCTGTCCAGTTGTTTTTCTGAAACTTTTGTGCAGCACTTACAATATTGATTCACAATATTATTGACTGTATACTTTGACCGTTCTCAGCCTGTGAGTGGCTCGGTGTGGCAGTTTCCCCTGCCACATGCCATCTACTATGGCTTTCCCAGGGCTTCTCCCACAGCAGGACACAGGCAGTGGATGAGTAAACCGGTTTATTGTTAGTTGGTGGTAGTCTGAACAACAGAGCAGGTGGTACATGCTGGAGCTCCTCCCGAGTGTGTTTGCTGGTGGTGGTTACCTGTGGGCCTGATTGGCCAATGCCCCACAGGTGTGCAGCCTCACCGAGTCCCAGAGTCTAATCAGTCTAACTCCGACCAGGTGAGGTTGCTTAAACCAGCCACCAACAACACACACTCCACACTCGGTTCTTTACGAATGAATACAGAGCCAAAGACAAGATGGCGGTCATCGTGTGGCTCTCTAACTCACGTGCGGAGAGGGTTGACGATGTTGCGGAGCAGGGTGTTCTGGATTGCGGTGTCTTCCGGTTTCATTTTCTTAAACAGCAGGGAGTCCAGTACAGATGAGCAGGAGAACAAACTAGAACGACGGGAAGAACAGAAGGAGCCGAGCTCCAGCATGAAATACTGTCACAGCACACTCGAGTACCGAGGTCGTTTTCTTGTCACTTATCCAAAGCATCTCACAGTAATACACTCCATTAACATAGCAGAGGTTAGACATCTCGCTCTAGGATGCCTACGGATTAGGCTACGGACATAGGGAATCGAACCCAGTACTTTTTGGCTAGACAATACACTATCCTGTCTCATATTCCATTGTCAGAATACTTTTATTGCCCGTATGACGAGACATACAGGAATTTGTCTTGGTTTTGGTGCAGACATTAAACATCGGACCGGAACAAATTACTTGACAAGACAGTCAACAAACAACACGTATCGACCAAGAGATGATTAAGTGCAAACATAGAAGAACCATTATGTCAAATACTGCATATTATAAATGACATCATCCCCCAGACCTGAAGAGGGCAGCATCCATGTAGCAGGAGTTACAGTGGCCCTGGATGCCCTTCATCCGACCAATCAGAATCCCGTCCACCTGTTCGGTGCTGATAGGGTCAACGGTCTCACAGTAGCCTTCATACCCTGCGGCCTCTTCTTCTAAGGAACAGACCAAACATTCACATCCCTCAATTCACTCACAATACAGAGAGGCTAGCATAGGATGCAGACTTTTCATGTTTTTTTCCCCCCATGGTACATCAGAACAAGTTTGGTGTTTGTCCTCCTAGCAAGCGAGACATGGGCTAGAATCGTCTCCGCTCATGTTACTGACCTGCAACTTCCTGGTTGGCAAACTTCTTGCTGTGATTGGCCAAGGAGTGATTGGAAAAGCGGGAGTCTGGTCGGCAGGTGGCCAGCTTGACAAACAAGGCTTTTTGCGGTGCACAGCTGAATAACCGCCTCCCTTTAAACGTGCCGTCGCTCACGCCCTGGTTGTTCTCCTACAGGAGGGAGAGAACAACAGTTTCATGGTGAAAAGGAAGAGGGGGCTAGGAGGAAGGTGGCTAACTGTGATCTACAAATGCTTAGAACGTCTTCTGTCTTTTTAAATTCCTAAATAGCGATATTTATTAATAGAGATGTTTAATTTAAACAAAACAAAAAACAAGAAAAACTTTTGACATGCAAAATATGTCCACAAAAAATGGTCCGGATTCTTGGTCCCACTGATATCCCCTCTCCTCTACGGCCAGAAGAGAAAGTCCAGACAGACTCAGGAACGGTTTGGTGTGAAGCTCACCAGCTCCAGACCACACATGGTATCTTCTCGGTCTGGCAGCTGGCCAATCCAGCGGATCACCCCGTAGGCGCAGCCATCACGCAAGGTCAACTCAACCAGGGAGTTCACACCGAGTAACGTTGTAGGATCCGTCTGTGGTTCCACCGAGGCCACACTGGCATCCATGACCTCCATGGGCTCTGGAGGTCGGGGAAGCAGAGTTTTGACAACTGTGGAGGCTTCTATGACATCTCACTGGATTATTAGACACTTGTGTATAACGGTCAACAATGTATAGTTTCCATAATGGAGCATACACTGTCATGCAATGTCTACCTCCGATTGTCGCTGATGTTTACATTTATTTTTGCATCTACATTTCTACAACTAGAAATTTTCTGTATATTTTCTTATAGTTTCATTCTCATTTTCAAAATGTTTTTTTTTAAATGTATTTATAATGTAGGTATTTTTTTTTATTCCTATTACTGTCCTATACTTAACCCGAATTTCCCATCTGGGACTAATAAAGTACATCTTATCTTTTCTTATAAGGAAAAACTCAAACCTTGATCTTCTGTGGTCACCTTGGCAACACAATTCAATGGAACAGTGACCGGTCCATTATCCTGTAAGGATAATACACTGTTTATTGAGCTTATGACAATAAAGGGAACCAGGAGCTGGGGCGGAGGTAAGGAGAGTAAAGAGTTGTTTCTGGAAACCTGAAGAAAATGCAAATGAAACTAAAAGAAAGCCCCATTACGTCCTAAGGCGTTTTATCGATGGCACGATAGACATTTCAAATCTCACACTGACAACCATCGATACATACACAATAGATACAATTAACTGATTTTTTATATTTTTTATAATCCTTCACCCACAAACAGAAACAAATAAATACAGAAATGTTTAGCCATGACGTACTGTTTCTATGTAGACCAACAGCTCTCCCGCCTTTTCCTCCACGTGCATCACTATCCCACGGCCATTGCTTTGGTCATCCAAGTAGGTGACCATATCGCCTTGGGTTATGTGGTTGGACTGTGCCTGCTGTGCTGACAGCAGAGGAGAAGTAGGCACTATGGGTCGGATTCTGGAGAACGGCACAAAGAGGTCATCGAACTTCTCACACTGGAAGAAGGAGTTGAACGTCCCACCATTACCGATCCCTTTTCCTTTGTCTTTTCCCTGCACAGAAAGACACATAAAACTGTAAAGCCACTGCACCGGCTGGGGATATGGAGTAATGTACAGCCATCTGTTGGACAGCCAACAACTGTTGAGAAAAAATATATATTCTTGAATTTGTTTTACAGGTATTTTTCGCAGGGGGCAGTTGTTCTAGCCTGTTTTTTTTTTACTGAAAACAAAATACTGAAATATTGAAAGTGTGATTGCACGGAATACTTCCATTGGTAGTAAGGGAGTCATACCTGCAGTTCAATCCCAAAAAATTCTCCTGATATGGGATCAGGATATTTGGGGTCTGTGATCGGTCCGATGTAACGAATGACGCCTCTAAGATCCCGTCCGTATCCGTCGACAGTGACTGGAGTATCTATCGTGAGACCCACGGCGGTTTTCAGAGCGGTCTTCTCTTGAAACGACTTCAGTCTGTCGGTGTCACACTCCAAGGAATGAAGCAACGCAGCCTCTTTTGTAGTCAGAGGGCTTATGTCACTCATCAAGACCTTGATTTCCCTTTGGGTGCCCATGTAGGTCACTTGTATGTGTGTGTCTTTAGTTCCTGTGCTTTTAGATGTATAGCACAAGCTGCCCGGGCCGACATATTTGGAATAATGTTTGTCCTTTATGATGATGAAGAAGCTACATTTGTCGTTCTTTGAATCCATGCTGTAAGAATCGTTAATAACATGTCAATATAACTGCGAAGTTCACAAACTGTAGGCCTATAGGCTGCGAGCTTTGGCAAGAGCGCACAGCGCAGTCGACAAAAGTCAACGTGAATGTACAGATGTTTTAGTTGAATTCAAACATTGCAGATTTTAGTCAAGGCGAGTTATTTGATTTAGGTCTACCTTAATGTTGTTGTTCGGATGTCGCTCTCTGGTAAATTGAAAACTATGTTAAACGTTAAAAGTTGTTCCACGGTTTTACTTCCCCTTTCATTTTGACAAGCAGCACACCACACGCGTCGTCATCACCGCGACAGCAAACCTCGCCAGATGCAGCATCTACATGTGTCTTTTAACTCCCCGGCCTATAATAATACTCAGAATAATACTAATACATTGCATTTCTATATGGCTAGCGCTCTTTTCTAAACACTCAAAAACACTAAAACACATACAATGCAAGAGTATAAAAACAAACAATCAATAAAACATTTAACTACCTGGGTGTATTTTTACATTCCTCGCAGTAGCTATATTTTGTTGTGTATTAATTTAGTTTTATTTGACACTACGTTGACGGAACAAAAAACAAAACCTTGGACTTCGGGACACACCCATCCAATGACGTTTTACCCGAAAGCTCGCGGCGATTGGTCAGCCGTTAAAAATCGAACAATGCTACGTCATCCGCGGCGGTCGGCGATAGACCCCGTCGCTCCTCGGTGACATCACGTACAGACGTCAACATGGAGGAAAGAGAAGCATTGAAAAGGCAGATAGAAATTCTTCAAAGTAAGTTGTTTTTTGTGTGTGGATTGATATCGCTTATGCACTCCCCCGCTAACGTATCCAGGTGTTCTTTTTTATTTAGCTGTCATTTGAATATTGCCCAACACAATACTCCTCAATCTCAAAGGAGGTTGCTAACTATAAGCTGTCACTTACAATAGCTGGCGTTAGTGCCAGTGAACCAAAGGCTATGGATTTTTTTTTTACTTACTGTTTACACGATGCATGCCACTCAATGTCGCCTTCGCTAATTCTCTAGATCTCATCAACGACCATAAACGTGTCCATGGCAACAACCCCTCTGCTCCAGTTCACCAAGTGGATACAGCGAGAACGGTTGCGACCCGCGGAAGGGGTCGGGGCTCATCATATGCTGCGGGGAACCCGCAGTCTCGTGGGAATTGGCGAAAGACGTACTCTCTTAGTAACAAGACGGGACAGTCGTGTTCTTCCTCTGCCTCTTCCCAGTCTTCATCACAGTGTCTGAAGGTAGACCCAGACCCAAGCCCCAGGCTTAAAGGTGCCAATGCATTGCTTGGCGTTGGGTGTGTCATAGAGAAACGGGCCGAGAGCACAACCACTACCAGCAGAAAAGCTAAAGCAGAACATTTAGTCCACACCACAGATGGAGCTTCCTTAGACCAAGGGAAAAATACTTCCGGTTCTTCAAAAGTGCTTTCCACTTCCCCGGTATCTAAAATTTGCCCTGTGAAAAAGCGGACTGTAATCGCGGTAGTGGCTGCCCCTTCTAATCCCACCTCCTCCTCACGCTCCGCACAGCCCAGCGGACCTCACCCTCCTCCCCTCACCGCCAACACTCAGCCCATCCAGGCCCGTGGTTCCCCGGCTCCAGTCAAAAGGTCAAAGTTCACTTGGGTGAAGAAGCTGGACGCCGCCGGGGTAGATCCCGAGCGGAGTGGACCCCTGCCTCAATCGGGGAGCAAACGCGCGGTCTCCGTCCCCTCATCGGTCTCAAAAACCGGGACTCCCAGTAGAGGTCCATCCACAGCGACCGCGAAGAGAACCCCCTGCAAGAAGCTGTCCCCCAGGCTAAGTCTCACCACGGGAGCCCACAAGACCTCCAAGTACACTTGGGTCTCTTCCTCCTCCTCCGCGTCATCCCCAAGCCAGGCTAGGCTGACCCGGAAGACCGTCTCGCCCAAAGCCCTGGTCCTCTCCCAGAGAGTCGTGGGTAAGGGAGAGGGTATCAGGAAGAGTCCCACGGCGAGATCCAGGAAAGCAGCAGGGGCCTCGGTGCCCGGGGGCGGTACCCCCAGCAGCCGGTACCGCTGGAAGGCCACGGGCAGGAGTCCCTGTGGGGCCGCGGGTGCCCGACGCGGGACCGTCTTCCAGTGGACCTCAACTCCCTCCCCCTCCTCTTCCTCAGCGGAGGGCTTCAAGCTACGCAGCAGGATGAAGATTATCCGCAAGTCCCCTGGCAGGTGCGCGCTGAAAGAGTTAATAATCCATGTTTCCCCTGAAGGTACAGAGTCTTATGTCCGGTGCTTTTAATGAGTAGAACAACATAGTCTAGTCAGTGGTTAGGGTGTTTGACCCCCAGCCGAACAGAGGTTCTGGGTTCCATCCTCATTGTCCCATTTCTACCTTCAGGCATCCTTGAGCAAGATGCCTTACCCATACCTGCTCCTTAATCACATGCATCTAAACCAAAGTAATTGCAAGTTGCTTTCGATAAAAGCGTCTGCTAAATTGTAAAGATTTGATCAATTTCCAAGTATATTGGGATGGGACTAAAACATGGGAGGGGCCATTGATCAAGATTTGGGATATCAGGGGTTCTTCGAGGGCGCCCCACACACAGAAACCACTGTAGTGGTTCACAGAAACCACTATAGACTTAGACCACAATGTAGGCCTGTACAATACAAGTTAGAATAGAGTACTTCTATCTAATTAATTTAATTCATATTGCTTATATCTACTATGTAGTTGTGTTTGGTTATTGTTTGACGTGTTTGTGAAGATCTTGGTCTACAGATTTCTAACCAATATCCACTATAATTTTTTGGTATCAAACACGCATCCAAACTAAAATGATTATCCCTCAAAGTCCTCGTTGTAGTGTGGTTGCTCATGTCGAGGCAATATTATATCTTGTCAATAGGTGGCAGCAAAGCATTACTCAAGTCAATGGTTAAATAGTGTTTCTTTATTTCTTTACATCTGTAGCATATACATCACAACACAAATTATACCTGTTTACCTGTGTTATTACATCTATATACATGACCTATAGGAGACATTTAAAACCTTAAAATAAATGTAATTAAATATCAACTGCATCATCAAATATCTATAGATTATTAAGTCGGCAATCTCCCACAGGTGACCCCATGTGGGGTCCCGACCTCAAGGTTGGGAAACACTGCTTATACCTGCTCCTTAATGCCATGTCTCTGTCCTGCACTGTAAGTCACCTTAGATAAAAGTGTCTGCTAAAAAAGGATATTATTCCTATTGCCATTAGGGCCTTGAACCAGTAGGTTTTAACTTAGGTTTTAAATGCATTTATCCTGCTAGTTTTACTCAGCCTTATTGTTTCAATTCATTGTTTTATTTGTCCTGGGAGGCCAAAGTTTTCACTTAGTTTGTGGACAATACAATTGATCCATCTATCGATCTCCGTCTATCTAAATAGAAATGGTACTGGATTTTTCTCTTTTCCTCCTCTGTTTTCCTCCTGGGTCACAGCGGAGGAGGCGGTGTGTCAGAGAGGAGAACCAGTCCCTCGGCTGCCGCCTGGAGCAGCAGGACCCCCGTGCGGGGACGGGCCCCCATGGCCACCAGGAGTCCCCTGGGGGTCAGGAAGGGCCCGGCCAAGGAGCTGGTGTCCTTTGGGAGACACAAGCTGCGACGCCTCTCCCCCGGCTCCCACAGAAAAGGTAGACGGTTCAAAGATGATTATTCATTGTTTCTTACAGAATAAGTTAGAGTGACTTCCCTGCTGGTGTTGTTTATATGCACATGCATAGTGCATAGCGTCACGTACAGCACTGTAGTAGAGACCGTTGTACATGGATCTGTGTTTAGTATTTTTCATTCCACCCTTTCCTGGAGGAAAATGCACGTAGCTGGGTTTTTATCACTCATTGCCATGACTGATTATTCTAATGAGCACCCAAACAAACACCCCTTGATGGAAAACGACATTACATGGTACAGTGCAACTCAACCGCACTCCTCTCCCCCCTTACTCCCCATATTTCATCTGCTCTCTGCCGTTTCCAGTGGACCCTGGGCAGCAGCAGCTCTGTGTCTGTGTGTCTGTGTCTGTGTCTGTGTGTGTGTGTGTGTGTGTGTGTGTGTGTGTGTGTGTGTGTGTGTGTGTGTGTGTGTGTGTGTGTGTGTGTGTGTGTGTGTGTGTGTGTGTGTGTGTGTGGGGGGGGGGTGTGTGTGTGTGTGTGTGTGTGTGTGTGTGTGTGTGTGTGTGTGTGTGTGTGTGTGTGTGTGTGTGTGTGTGTGTGTGTGTGTGTGTGTGTGTGTGTGTGTGTGTGTGTGTGTGTGTGTGTGTGTGTGTGTGTGTGTGTGTGTGTGTGTG
>OOFB01039005.1:0-10418 GCA_900323305.1 Trachyrincus murrayi
AGTATTCTGATATTCTAGTATGCTGACATTAGTATTCTAGTATTCTGACATTGGTATTCTAGTATTCTGACATTAGTATGCTGACATTAGTATTCTAGTATTCTGACATTAGTATTCTAGTATTCTGACATTACTATTCTGACATTAGTATTCTAGTATGCTGACATTAGTATTCTAGTATGCTGACATTAGTATTCTAGTATTCTGACATTAGTATTCTAGTATTCTGACATTAGTATTCTAGTATGCTGACATTAGTATTCTAGTATTCTGACATTAGTATTCTAGTATTCTGACATTAGTATGCTGACATTAGTATTCTAGTATTCTGACATTAGTATTCTAGTATTCTGACATTACTATTCTGACATTAGTATTCTAGTATTCTGACATTAGTATTCTAGTATTCTGACATTACTATTCTGACATTAGTATTCTAGTATGCTGACATTAGTATTCTAGTATTCTGACATTAGTATTCTAGTATTCTGACATTAGTATGCTGACATTAGTATTCTAGTATTCTGACATTAGTATGCTGACATTAGTATTCTAGTATTCTGACATTAGTATTCTAGTATTCTGACATTAGTATGCTGACATTAGTATTCTAGTATTCTGACATTAGTATTCTAGTATTCGAACATTAGTATTCTAGTATTCTGACATTAGTATTCTGACATTAGTATTCTAGTATTCTGACATTAGTATTCTAGTATTCTGACATTAGTGCATCCCTTGTATGTTCTATTGACATCCATAATAACCATATCTGCTGTAGCACCTCCAACCCTGATTAGAACAAGCTTGACATCAACACAGGGAAAGAGTGAAGTAACGATAATAACGAACAGTCTTCATTTAGACTTCAGCCCAAAGCACACGGCAGACGTTGATGTCAAGACGTAGATGTTGGCGTCCACAACAGACTCGGATCGATACGAAGCGAATGGAAAAATACATTCATGCTGCATGTGCACCGTTCAAAACAATAGGAGTCCATTTCTTTTTTGGGTCACACTACAAATATGAACCGCCACCACCACCCACCCTGACCCCCATCTCCACCCACCCTGACCCCGACCACCATGGGTCCTGACCCCCACGACCAGGCGTCCTGACCCCCAGCCCTGGCCCCTCACCTTGGGGCTGTCCCCGCCGGACGCATCCTTGTCTGGGTCTGGCTGGGAGTTGTCGTTGAGGAGCTGCAGCTCTGCGGAGCTCAACATGCGGCCGCCCCCTCGGTACCCCGAGGCCCCGGCCCCCCGCGGGCTGGAGGGACACGAGTTGGCCGCACTGTGGAGGAGGAGGAGGAGGACAGAGGGTCAGGGGTCATCCATAGAGATAGTTAACATTACTCTGACTTACTGTGATACATGTCATTAAGGAACCATTTACTTGGTATTGCTATGCTACTTGCCGCGCTAATATACCCCAGTTGAATATCACATTGTGTGTTTCCTGCTTGACCTTTAACTCTGAGGTTAGTTGTAGATTTCAGATACGATGTTATCGACAGTTTGTTTGTGTGTCAATACAAAATATACATTTTCCAAATAGCTCACATTTATGATTCATTCGTCATTAATATTGCAGTCCACCTGATATGATCCCAGGTATCTGTCAGGCCACTAGCCTGACAGATAGCCCAACAGCTAGCCTGACAGATAGCCCAACAGCTAGCCTGACAGATAGCCCAACCGCTAGCCTGACCACTAGCCTGACAGATAGCCCAACAGCTAGTCTGACAGATAGCCCAATAGCTAGCCTGGCCACTAGCCTGACAGATAGCCCAACAACTAGCCTGGCCACTAGCCTGAGAGATAGCCCAAAAGCTAGCATAGCCAGTAGCCCAACAGCTAGCCTGGCCACTAGTGTGGACAATAGCCTCATAGTTAGCCTGGTCACTAGCCTGACAGCAGGTAGCCTAACCGCTAGCCCAATAGCTTCACTAACAGATAATCTGAGAGATAGCCTGGACAATAGCCTCACAACTAGCCTGGCCACTAGTGTGGACATAGCCTGGCCACTAGCCGGGCTAGTAGCCCAACAGCTAGCCTGGCTGTAAAAGAGGATGGATGGCACGGTTACATACACAACACAGAATAGTTTTGTATGCTGTATGCTACAGAATACATTTCAAGGAGTTTTATTCAAACTAGATTCTCCATTTGGATTTAGATTTCAGACAGGGGAGGGGACCCAAGAAATGAAATGGTGGGAAAACCAGCATTCACTGCCGTTGGAGTATTTCATGACCAGATCAATCACGTTATGACAAACTGTCAAAACAACAGCGCTCTCACCTGGAAAGATCTTCTGGAAAACTGTCTGTTGACAAGTCTGTTGACAAGACTGAACACGCAGCACTCAAATAGGAAACCAGGAACAAACTGGTGGCACTTTTGTCCTCAGATAAGCAAATCTGTGTAGGTCTACATGGATCTAGGGCCCAGATGTTGAACCCCACTGTGGTGTTTCTGTATTTAATCAGTCTGATCGTTGAGTCAGAGGCATGGAATAAACTCATACATCCTGATTTCAGTAACCTGGAAGTGTTCAGGGCTGACCTATGACCTACAGCATGGGTCCCCAAACTTTTTATCACCGCGGACCGGTTTAATGTTGACAACATCCTGACAGGAGACAGCGACACCCGGAGCGTGTTCCTCATGTCCAGTCTATTCCGCGATTTAGTTTTCGTTGCATTCATTGCAGAAAACCCCTCTTCGCAAAGTGGAGCATGCGAGTCATCGGTCGCAATTAAGCCATATTTTAGGCTCGTCGTATTTCCTATTTTTTATTCGCGGCCCGGTGCCGGTCCGTGGCCCGGTGGATGGGGACCGCTGACCTACAGCAACATCAGGAAGTGCCTACCCACCATGGCTATAGACTATACTTCATTTCCCTCCTGACATTGTATTTTAATTTCCGATCTCTAACAGACTGACGAACTCATTCATGACTCATCCATTCATCGGTCATGACAGAAGGGAAGTCGTAGCGCCAGTACATGTGGAAGACAGTATGAACTGCAGCATGAACTGTTTCCACTGTGAAGCCCAGAAACTAACCATGTGGAAGACAGTATGAACTGCAGCATGGGGATTCGTGACGCGAGGCTATCTTCTAATGTACGTACCGGTTCAGTCGCGGTCTGCAACATCAGCTCCGTTTCACAAAACGTTTCACAAACATTTCGGTAAAAGATGGACCATTGACGTCATTTTCCTGAATCAGACGGAGGATGGAGAAGGCAAATTCTGGACCAATGGCCCAACTTTTCCAGGGCAGTTTAACTGACTGTATGGGTGGGGGCGGAGTAGGGCAGGGGGTGTTACCTGATGGTGCCCGTGGGCGAGGGCAGGGGGCTCATGAGGTGGGCGATGTTGTCTGGGATGTTAATGGTCAGGGGGGCGATGTGGGGCTGGGCTGGCTTCACAGGAGACTCTGGCGCCTCCCGTTTGGTCTTCTTACCGCTGGACACCGCAGTGAAGCTGATCTTTATGTTGGTGCTGGGGAAGCGGAAAGTACACCTGGAGGACCAGAGACAGCAGAGAGACATGAGGTTAGGGGCGTCTGGGAGGGGGTACCCACACCTGGTGACACGAGGTTAGGGGGAGGGGGTACCCACACCTGGTGACACGAGGTTAGGGGCGTCTGGGAGGGGGTACCCGGTGGAGACGCCCCTCCAGGTTCAGATGAGCTAGAGCAGTGTTAGCATGCTGAACTATATTGAAAACCCGAGGGCTTGTAACAGACATATGCAGTAATATTGAGTATTGATTCAGTAATATGCAACAATATAGGGTAATATAGTAATATAAAATATTCAGATGAATGCAGTAGAGCAAAGAGCAGCTTCAAACCAGCTCATAATTACCACCTATATAATCAGGGTCATTTAAGGGCCCCTATTTAAAAAATGTCAGTGACAATTTCAGTGACATGACAATTTTTAAACGGCTTGTAATGGCTAATCACACTCACACCCGGCGGTAAAATAGGGGCCCTTCCATCCTCCCATTAACATACAATCATGTCATTCCCCAAACACTTTCAATCACTTTGACGAAAAATCAAACAAGAAAATAAATCAGCTATTTCTCAAGAACACATCGTACACAGAACAGGTGGCTAGGAGCAGAGCAACGCACGGCTAGCAGAGGGGGCTGGTCGTTACACTTCAGATAACATGGAGGGGCTGGTTGTTACACTTCACAAGGAGGGGCAGTTTGATAGAAAATGTTCATTTCGATTTAGATAATAGAATTAAAAGCACATTTGAACCTGGCTGGCCTTGAATAGGAATTATTCTATGCCAACAGGAAAGGAGTACTACAACACATTTCAAAATAAGAGCACCCCTCCACCACATTACACCTCGTCCAGGACATAACTTCCCAGTCCAGAATTTTGTTTCAAATCTGGAAACCATCAAGAGCATAACTGTTAGTAATATTAGTTGGAGGAGCCTATGTCCAAAAACCTCCTGACCAATGGCAGGTGACCGTTAGGACCGGTTTCTACTGTGTAGTTTTCATGGTGGTTTACCTAAAGCCTCCATATATGCATACCTACAGCTGATTTCAGCTTTGAAGTTTCATCGTTATCTCCCTCTATACCCCAATTGGCTACAGAGACAGGTCATTAAGGAGCAGGTAGGGGTTAGAGGTCATTAAGGAGCAGGTAGGGGTTAGGGGTCATCTTGCTCTAGGATGCCTACAGGTAGACTGTGGACATTGGGGATCAAACCCAGAACTTTCTCTCCCTTACAGACACACGATCATCCACGTGTGTTTGCTGTTACTTTTGAGAGGAGGAAGTCGTCCGGTAAATACGAGATCTCCGTGTCATGGTTGATGTTGGTGATGAAGGGTCACTCCCAGCCCCCCTACTCCCCCAGGACACCCACCAACTGACACGAATAACGTGGTTTAGTTTCAGTAAAACGTCTACGAAAAGGAATTAAAAATAAAAGATAGAAAAACCAATGCCCCAGATTCAACATCACGATGGAGGGTGTTACGTTTATAAACGGCTGTCCTAGTTGGGGATCGGAAAATGTTCTTGTGTTCTGTTCTTGTGACGAACGGCACTTGAATTAAGAATGAAATAAAATAAAAGCTGTGTTCCTGCTGTGTAACTCCTCCCCAACAACACCAAGTCTCTACGGCCAGGAGATCCACTTCCCCAACACAACACCAAGTCTCTACGGCCAGGAGATCCACTTCCCCAACACAACACCAAGTCTCTACGGCCAGGAGATCCACTTCCCCAACACAACACCAAGTCTCTACGGCCAGGAGATCCACTTCCCCAACACAACACCAAGTCTCTACAGCCAGGAGATCCACTTGTTTCTGTTTTATCTTAATCCTTATGAGCAGAATGTAAATAAGGGAGGGGGGTATCAGTATTGGGAGGGTTGAATGGGGGTAGAGCAGGGGGGGTTGGGGGGGGAGAGGGGGGGGTGGGGGGGGGGTGGGGGGGGGGGGGGGGGCGGGGGGGGGGGGGGGGGGGGGGGGGGGGGGGGGGGGGGGGGGGGGGGGGGGGGGGGGGGGGGGGGGGGGGGGGGGGGGGGGGGGGGGGGGGGGGGGTGGGGGGGGGGTAGTCTTTGTGATGGCTCTGTTTACATCACCATGAAGGAATCTGAGGCTCATCCAACTGAATTCCTCTGCAGCCAAGAGACTTCCTTTGTGCTGGAGCTTGTTGACCTGGGTGGCTGGTAAGATGTTCTAAAGTACACAACAGCTGGATCACCAACACACTAACAGGAGAATACTACTTGTTGACCTGGGTGGCTGGTAAGATGTTCTAAAGTACACAACAGCTGGATCACCAACACACGAACAGTAGAATACTATCAGAGTCGGTAGGACTTTGTTTGTATTTTATATTTTGTGATGATTACTGCCATGATATTTAAAACAGTATCAGGGTTTTAATCCCTAGGCACACAATCAGATATTGAACAACAAATAGAGGATATCTAAAAAGTTTGGCTATAAAAGCAGTTTAAAAAAAATGCTAAAACATATTATTTAAAATCCTTACACCAAACAGTTACATCTGCAGGTTAATACATGCTGGTCATAAAGCTTATAGATATAAAACCCACGATCAAAATAAAAACAGACAGATCCTGCAAAACATTTGATTATTTATGTCATTAAAGCTTAATTATTAGAAATTTTGTAGAATGTAAAACTCATAGGACTATTATTTACATTGACCCCTACATTCAGGCTACTTTTAATAATACAGATCTAAACTGTATATTGCAGTATATGCTTCCTTATATACTTGTTTTGTACTGTTGTGGAAGGCCGAACGTCTTTCATTATATTGCCATTAATGACTGCTGCACGTTGTCCAATTAATGTGAATATGACAAACTTAGTAGCGTATAGTAAATATCAAAACAAACTAGCAGCGACGCCCCGCTGGGCCCCGCAGCGGGCAGGGCGGGGACACCCGGTTTGTTTACGTTTAGGGGTCGCGAGGGGTTTGTTGTTAATTCCTGTGTGTGTGTGTGTGTGTGTGTGTGTGTGTGTGTGTGTCTCGCTCTCTCTCTCTCTCGGGGGGGGGGGGGTCACCTTGTCCTGACTGATACCGTCTTCTACAGAAATGTGAACGATCACTTGGGATCGAACCCGACTAATAACCCTAACCCATCGATCCCTCCGACCCCAACACTGTGTCGCCTTCAAGGTTGCAGCTGCGTGGAGCTAACAGGCTACACCACGTGGTCAGATCGCCCCATTCAAAACAATGTTGTCCCCAGCAGCACGAGCCTCCACACGTCCACCCGGGGAGCCTCCACATGTCCACCCGGGGAGCCCAACACTTCCACCCGGGGAGCCCAACACTTACACCCGCGGCAGCTGCAGGGGGGGGGCGCCGCGTCTCAGGAACACTCCGTCCACAAACACACCGTTCTTGCCCAGACACCGGAGGTAGAAGTCCCCGCCGCCCGTCCCATCGGCGCTGGCGGTGAAGATCTCCAGGTGCCGCCGCGAGATGAAGCTGGAGTGGCCCATGCTGACGTCCACGGAGCCCTGCGACGAGTTCCGTCCGATGGTCACCGACCGCTTCTTCATCACGTACTCGAATTCTCGGCCCTCGAGCCGGGCGACCGGCCCGGACGACCCGCTCACCGCCGCCATCTCGCCGCGCTCTAACGGTCGCCGAGGCAAAAACACCGAGAAAAGATATAAAACGTGTAGAAGCGATGTGCGGACGCCTGGCAGGTTCCGTTCATAAAACGATTTTTACAACCAAGGCATCGAATTGAAAAGAGAAACGTTGCGAGGCCAGCGGCTCCGACCCACCGCCGAGAGAAAGGCAAGACCCGACCAAACAACGCGAGAGGCGGAAAGGGCCTCGAGTGACACTCCACTCAGCCAATGAAAAGAGAGGAATCCAGCGGATCTACAGGGTGTCGACCAATCGTAGGCGGAGGACGGACTCAAGGTCGGTTGTTGTGTACTACACGCGCATATGTGGAGTGAACTGGAGAACCCGGAACGGAGTTTTAAATAAAGGATCAGACTCACGAATACACGTGTATCACATCTCAAAGAATCGCCGGCTAACGCAACATATAAGAATACGATACGACGGATTACAAAGCGTGTGTCTAAACTACATTATTCGCAGTGGGTTATCCGCCTTTAAAAAACACCTATAAAGACAAACAGCGAGGCGCCGGGTGGATGTTTCGGTATCACCTGGTAAACTGGAGCGTCCCGTCCACTACGGACTCTATGTGGGGTTTTACGTGTTTCCATCTCTGCAGCGCCTCTCTATTTTGTAATCATGAGTTTGTAGACCTAAGTTTTAGTTATTTTTCAATTAAACCCAACAATGCCGGTGTGTGTCTCGTCTCATCCGATCTCGTCGCTTTATCTATTTATTTTATCTTTTTAATTCTTGCATTTTTCACGTCGTACAAGACCGACCGAGATGTATGTAAGCAGGCGGTGAGGTCACCAAGCTGAATGACCCCACCAGGACCCTTGTTTGTAAACAACAGAGGTCAGGGGTTGTTTAGGGGTGGGGGTGGGGGGACCCTTGTTTGTAAACAACAGAGGTCAGGGGTTGTTTACTAGGGAGGGTAGAAAGCGGTGATCATGTGTTAATCTCACCCGTCTGATGAGAGCAACCGACATTAACATACAAGAGCAGCCAACCTGTTAAACACTAGTATGTACATGTATGCATATCCTGCAATATGAATTAAGACGACGGTGACGGAATGAGATCATCTGCTTATGAAAGGAAGCTGAAGATATATTTATATTGTATTTATATCTATTTATTTAGCCTATTATTAGTCAAAGCAATGTAGTTATTTTGTTCCTATATTAATGAGCAGGTAGGTTAGGGTTATGGTTAGCATCTTAGGATGCCTACAGGTTTGCCTGCATATTGGGAATCGAACAGCCAGGAATTGAACCTTATAATATGATATATTAACTCAGTTTGTAGTGTTTCTGTTCCTCCTTCTGTCATTCAGACATATGTACATCCAGTAGTTCAGCGAGAAACTGGTTTACACAGTATAACTAAGGCCCTGTTTACATTCTACACATCTGTCCACATCTGATTCTAGGCCTACTACTATTTTATTTATTTACACACACTTTTATCCAAAGCGACTTACAGTGAATTCAGATCCATGTCATGAAGGAGCAGGTAGGGGTTAGAGGTCATGAAGGAGCAGGTAGGGGTTAGAGGTCATGAAGGAGCAGGTAGGGGTTAGGGGGCATCTTGCTCTAGGATAACTACAGGTAGACTGAGGATATTGGGGATTGAACCAAGAACCTTTTGGACGGGAGTATAAACATCCTAACCCCAATTGATCCCTGTGATAACCTATATATATGGTTAGGGTTAGGGTCAGGGTTAGGGTAGAGGGGCCTAGTAGCAGTGTGTGCTTAGGGTTATGGCTTAGACCTAAGCTACAGAGACAAGGTAATCAATGTATCTATATATACAGTATATGTATATATATATATATATATATATATATACAGTGCTTGAAGTGGAAAAAAAGTGCCAGTACTCCCCTTATTCACATGTGTGTGTGTATTGGCCGGTATCAGCAAATCCTTACAAAATACACCAATGAGTAAAATGTAGAACTACTGGCCCACTTTGAGCACTGTATATATATATATATACATATATCAGAGTGACTTGTCTCTCTCTGTCTTTCTTTACCACGCACACATACTCACAAGCCCGTCTTAATTCTAGTCTGTCTATTAGATTGAATAAGTATAGACAAATATCAATCGATTACCATGTCTCTGTCTGATGTGCCTGTTTATAGCTTGTATAGACACTGACAGACACTGAAGCCGTCAATACCCATTACCGCCACCGGAGGGAGACATGCACCTTTACAATCCTTTGAGTTTCGATGACAGTTCCCAGCCATCCTAAAGGTCTGCTGCGAAGCAACACGAAGTGGAGTTTCGTCCTGATGGGTATATCTGACCTGGACTATATTCGCTCTACCTCGAGAGGGTTTCGCTAATATAGATGACCTTTCTTGAACTGAACATTTCCATAACGCATATTAGAAGTGTAAATGGTTATTAATAACTGTGCCTATTAAGCCATAACCTTTGAAGGCATTTATATATCTGTCTGTGCATATGTCATGTCTATATGTCTCCAAACATGCTCTACTAGCCAACACGCCCTACTATACTGCAGTGTTGGGTGTAAGCCCCGCTGTATTCCCTGCAGAGCGTGGGCTGTGAACCTAAGTGCTGCTGAGCTTTTCACTAAAAGCCTCTCTAAAAGTGATCTTCTTTCTGATAATGTGCAAAAAGAAAAACTTGTAACTTCATTGGCAACTGAACATGACTAGGACCATCATCTGTAGATTCAGAGTAAGACTAATTCACACTATACGGGCAAGGCCGTTCATTAAAGAAATAGGTATCACCCCCAGGCCCTAGAGACACCCAGGGCTCAGCTGTCTCGTCCTGGGCGGTGCTAACACACAGCTAGCATAACACACAGCTAGCATAGCACACAGCTAGCATAACACACAGCTAGCACGCCAACAGGCTGAGAGGCGGAGCTGATGGGGGATTATGTGATGTCTTGTAATGATGAAAACATTGAAAACTGTTTAGTCTCTTCCTCTCTTCTTCCCTCTCTCCCGCCTTCCAGCCCATTCTCCATCTCCTCTTCTCTATCCCTCCATCTCTCTCCCTCCACCCCCTCTCCCCCCCCCCCCCCCCCCCCCCCCCCTCCCCCCTTTTCCCACCCCCCCCCCCCCCCCCCCCCCCCCCCCCCCCCCCCCCCCCCCCCCCCCCCCCCCCCCCCCCCTCCCCCTCCCCCCCCCCCCCTCCTTCCCCCCTCTCTCCCTCCCCCCCCTCTCTCTCCATCTCTCC
>OOFB01039005.1:10438-20712 GCA_900323305.1 Trachyrincus murrayi
ACTGTTTAGTCTCTTCCTCTCTTCTTCCCTCTCTCCCGCCTTCCAGCCCATTCTCCATCTCCTCTTCTCTATCCCTCCATCTCTCTCCCTCCACCCCCTCTCCCTCCCCCCCTCTCCCTCCACCCCCCTCCTTCATCCCTCTCTCCCTCCACCCCCTCTCTCTCCATCCCTCTCCCTCCCCCCCCCTCCCTCTCCATCCCTCTCCCTCCACCCCCCTCCTTCATCCCTCTCTCCCTCCACCCCCTCTCTCTCCATCTCTCCACTTCCTTTTCTCTATCCATCTCTCTCCTTCTCCCTCCCCCTCTCCATCCATCCCTCCCCCCTCTCTCGCTCTCTCTCTCCCCCCATCTCACCCCCCCCCCCCCCGCTTTGAAAAAACACAGCCCCATTACGCCTCTCTCCTCCACTTCCTGTCTGGGGGTGGGGGGGGGTGGTGGTTTAATGGACACAGTAATACGTAGGGTGGGGGGGGGGGGGGTCTAATGGACAGCAATACGTAGCCCAGCTGAGTTCTGATTACAGAACAAACTATGGGTGTGGAACTGTAATCAGAGACTGATCTGTTCTGACTGGACGACAGACAGACTGGCTGGACGACAGGCAGACTGGACGACAGACAGACTGGCTGACAGACAGACTGGCTGGACGACAGACAGACTGGCCAACTGACTGGGATGGAACAACATGAGAGCCCTGGCTCCATGGTAACAGGGTTAGACGTTAACTCAAATGGTTTTGGGTGCAGTAGGCCTAAGCTTTCTTTGTGATGAGGAGGAGGAGGTTGTTTAAACTGCAGGTGGACCTACACAACCCGTGGAGCCTGTTGGGTTAGTTTCCAGTAGGCCTACAGCCACAAGGCTACACTATACAACACTAACATAGGACTTAAGACATAGGACTACACTGTTTTTCAGTGTTTTTAATGCTTTGGTTGCAGCGTGACATTACATACTTACACAAAACACGTAACATCATTTAAAATGCAGTATCTTTTAAAGTGCTTAAAAATAAATCAGAAATAAATATTCTTCTTCAAAGTATAGTCCCGGGAGTCTGCGCCATCAACATCCAACGTGATGTTATGTCGTCATCGAGTTCATATTCCAACGTGAAACAGTTCCTGCCTGTTTAACCCTTCCTTCGCGTGGCAGACACCTATCCTGTACATCCTTCATGGGAAGAGACCCAGAACATCAGCATCTCCACAGGCGGTGGGAGACTGTCAAGTCCACCTCCATTGGACCCGAGACCATGGACCTCTGGGCAGTCTGCTGAAGATGAAACGCCTCTTCCAACGCCTTTTACTTCGGCAGGAGTTCTTCGTAGGGCACCGTGAGCCCCCCCAGGTACCAGAAGATCCAGAAGATCAGGCTGAGGAAGATGAGGAGCGGCCCGGACAGAACGAAGAAGTCCCAGAAACTGATTGGCGCAAAGATTCCGGCCAGCAGCAGGGCGAGGCCGACCAGGTCGAAGATCACCGCTAGCACCAGGAACAGGACGCAGCGCTCGCTGGGGTTTTTACGACAACAGTCCATCGCTGGGCCGTGGACGGAGGTGCTCTCGGCAGGTGACAGTTGGATGTTCTGAAGCTTCCAAGGAGAGCTCTTTTGGAGACATGCCCCCCCCCCCAACCACCCACTTTCCTACAGCACGCCTTACATTTCTGACATAGTAGCATTGGCAGGACCTGAATATGAAGATGACCTGTCTCATGGCATTTGACTAACAAAAGGCCTGGTGACGCCAACTTAATGCTGTCCGTCCTCATTCCTCTATAGGGCTGATTGACTGGTTCTACATCTTCCCTGAATAGAAACCCTAAATCATAGTTCACGTTGACACGTTGACACATACACACAAACACACATGCTGCAATCACCAAGTTGTCTCATAGAACAGTAGAGAGAAAAACAAACGAGATTCAAGACATTCATCCCATCCTACACCAGTCCCCTCTGACTTCATGACCACCAAGCTAGCAGATAGCTAGTCTCCATGTCCAGTCTGTCTTGTGACACTTTGGTTGTACAAGATAGCCTGGAGGAAGACCCTAACAGTTTGGGCCAATCGGGTGGTGTTTGAGCTGTGATTGGGCGGATTGGTCTTGACACGAGTCGAAGGGCGAAACGGGCAGCTCGATGGACCAATGACTGCTAACACGAAGCTGATGGCGAACAGACATGAGGAGCTGGACGGTGAGGGACCAGTTCTTAACCCATGTAACTGAAAGTCCCTCCCCCTCTCTCTCCTCTAAACCCATGTAACTGTAAGTCCCTCCCCCTCTCGCTCTCTTCTAAACCCGCCCTCTATCTCCTCTAAACCCATGTAACTGTAAGTCCCTCCCCCTCTCGCAGTCTCTCATCCCGCTCCAATGAGGTGAACGTTGTTACATATTATATTGTTACATGTTATATTCTCAACCCTACACTATAGAAAGAGCAGTACTTCATCAGTGAAATGTCTAAAGGAACTTCCGATGTGACAGAATGTCCCGTTGTGTTGCTACATCCAAGTTCTCATAACTGCAGAACTAAGACTGGGGAGTTTCTAAGTGTCTTGTTTGAGCTACATTAAATAAAACAGGTTCTTATTTAAACACACACACACACACACACACAGCACCACACACACACACACACACACACACACACACACACACACACACACACACACACACACACACACACACACACACACACACACACACACACACACACACACACAGAGATAACAATTTACATATCAGTCCAACATCCGTCTCATACACTGGCTACACCAACATCAACTTTCAAATGAGAAGCAAATAAATAAACAGAGACATGATGATGTCATCCTCTGGGAACAGACAGAATGTGTATTATTATGTGGATGTCCTCGCGCTTCATGCCTTTGTAGTGGAGGCCTACAAACCGCAAGACGGGTTCGGATCTCAAGACGTCACGAGCCGCAAAAGAGGAGGGGTGGGCTTCAATCTGACGAGTGGAAACAGAAAATAAATGATAATTAATCATTATTATTCATTTTAATAAATAAAGGATATCGGTACTGGTGGCTACACAGATATGCGGTTAGCCATTATACTGACGTAGCAGGCTTGTGCACATTCTTACAGGTGAAATAAATGATATTTCAGAATTGTAGTTTTATTAATTGTAGGTCTATACTGCGACAGAGTATGCCCAATATATCATTTTGACATTGAAATTGTTTTAGAAACCCTGTTTTAACCTTTAACCAGGTTCCTTTTAGTAAGTATGGTCTACATGTCCTTTATTTGAGCCCCGTTTTGATCCGGGTTGGTGTTTTATAAGCAGGGTCTAGATGCTTGTACTGAGGCCTACTTTAGAGAACCATAGAGATGTAAAGAGTGGGGGTCAGATCTGTACCCGTGGTGGTGCTGGTGGTGCTGGTGGTGGTGGTCTCGTCTGACTGCGGGGTTTCAGACCTCTTCTCCTCCGCGTTGGACTCAGAGTCCAGTGAGGCGTCATAACCTTCGTTCTGGTAAGCGGACGACTTGCCCCACGTCACGCGGGACGCCTTGCGAGCAGGTAAGACCACCTGTCCGTTGTCTGCTTTGTCCTCGAGGAACTTAGCGCGCGGGTCACCTTTGAGCGTGGGGTTCAACTTCTCCGACAGCTTCCGGACCAGCCGCGAGAAGCTGTTGGCGTCCGGGTCGTAGTCCAGGTCCTCATCGGACACCTTGATGTTGCCGACGTACCACATGAGCCAGAAGGCGATGCTGAAGAAGATCACGAGCGAGCCGGTGTAGATCAAGAAGTCGCCGTAAAACCGTCCGCCGACGCGCAGATCCCCGAAGATGCCCACGAACAGAACCACAAACCCGATGACGTCAAACGCGATCGCGACTATGAACAGCGAGAGGCACTCGCCTATCTTAAACTCCATCATGTTTACACCACCAGAGACTACACCTTTATAACGGGAGATGCTTCACAATAGTTCACGCGCACCTGTGCGGAGACGCCCTGTGACGTCACAGCAGTCTTAATATAAACAACTCGTTTTGCCACGTGCACTTTGCAGCGGATACCAACTTGTTTGTACGGCCGGAGGTTTATGAGGAGTCGGCTCATGAGGAGTCGGCTCATGAGGAGTCGGCTCATGAGGAGTCGGCTCAGTGTGCAGATGCAAACCATTCGCGCGTTGCGCTCATTCTTTTCCAAAGGACGTTGTAACATTTCAAACAGCGGCCCCCTGTAGGCCCACATCCACACCTGAGGTGTATTAGCAATCACGAAACTCACATTGACATTCAGCACGCAAGTTATATTGTTATATTGTAGGCTAAGGGAGGGTACACGATAGTTTAAAACCCTACGAGCTTACATTCTGGTCGTTTGTGAAGGATATTCAAATGCTATGAAAATCTCATGTTTTGAATTCAAGCATCAAACCTTCTCAGACCAGCCTATAGTCAAAGTCTTGTCCTTCCATGGGCATGTTTGATGTTTCCAGGTACCACTGTCTGCTTGTAGTCTTAATAGACCTGTTCAGTCCAATGGATGTCATGGATATTAATCACCACGAACCTCTTATCTGACTTTAATAATTCACGGGCTGTATGTACGTCGCCATTATGCATTACTGCAATATTCTTCTGGTCAATTATTCATTGTGAACTTGTCAGTGTCCAATACTAAATATATATGTATATATATATATATATATATATATATAATGTTATGTTGCTTCTCACTGCACCGTCCTGTGTATTCTTTGGACAAAAGAAACCTTTGGTTATAGTTACGGTATGTCTAGACATGCACCCTCCCCCGCCCCTCAACTCAACTCAACCCTAACCCTGACCCTGACCCTAACCTAACCCTAACTTCTCATCATGGGTCGACATAAGGCACAGAGGCTGAAGAGGAGCCCCCTCCCGGTCCCTCCTCCGTGGCCCAGGACCCGGAACCCAGCCAAAAGTCATGCGGTGAAACCATAACAAACCGACGAAGCCACGTCACACGGCACACAGGGTCACAGGTCAAAAGGTCAAACTTTAAACTGGGGCGCCCTATAGTAGCTGAGCGCGGGTTTGAGAGCTGGCTGCTTGCGGTTCTCCTTGGTGACCGGGATGAGGACCACGCCCACCACCAGCACCATGAGGCCGATGGACAGCAGGGCCGGGCCCAGGATTGTGGTCACCTTGCGAAGGTGTCCCGCAAAATACAGTCCACTGATGATGATGCCGCAGGCCAGGAAGCTGCCACCAGTGATCATGAGATGGATGGCGAACCAGTAGACCTGGTAGCGACCCGGGGCGCTGGCCTCAGTGGTCCACAGGGACTCGCTCCGGGACAGGCTGAAGACGGTGCTCTCGGTGCGGCTGGGGGGCGTCAGCTGGTCCCGGGACTGGGACAGGGTGCACTCCCCCAGCTGGATGTTCTCTGGGCTCCCCGTCATCCTCCTGCCCACCTGTTTTCTCTCTCGCCTGGGGGAGAGAGGAAGGGGAGGGTTTATGAAGATTTTTTAGAACAACCTTGAAGCGATTATTCTCTAGACCTCGTCAATAGGTTGCCCTCACGCTGTACCTGATTTACATATTGATTTGTCGTCGTACTGTAGGGAGGGTTGAGGGCTGGCTAGCACTGGGTGGTTAAAGGCGGAAACAAGACGAGTCGAGTGTAGACAGTCGTCCGTTTGTTTACATACGACGGTGTAGGTTTACTTCAAGAGCAAAGGTCTACAACTAGATGAGGGTGTGTAGAGTAGTCTATTCGTCTACACTAAGCCCTGTAGGGTTTTGGTTTAACAACCCCAAGAAACAGGATTCGTTGCTGTGTATGGAGCATCAGTTTCCACTACGCCCCATAGGGTTTTAGTTTAACACACATCAGGAAACAGATAATTGTACGGGTTGATTAAGAATGCTTTGAATAATTCACTAAAGAAATGTCCTCACTAAGCATGTCTCATTAGATCGACTGAAGCAACCTCATTAAATGACTTCATAACATTCCTGTCCTGACAGCTCTTGGCATGCCATACGCTCCCACATACCAGACCAAACATCTCCTACCTTCCAAAGGGCAGCTTCTCCGTGTGGGTGAGATGGTTGTGAGTAGCAGCAGGAGGTCTTGGATCTGAACCCGGAGCAGGAGGTCCTGGATCTGAACCTGGAGCAGCGCTCAGGTCTGCAGAACAGCTGGATCTCTTGACGGCGCTTCGTCTGTGAGAGGAGTGGAGACAGCAGCTCTGACAGCCAGCCCGTCCACACCCACCCTCCCACCCTCTTCCTGCTCTGCTCCTCCACCTCCTCTGGAGAATCCCCTGACCACCACCACCACCATCATCATCATCATCATCATCATCTCCTACCATCTCGCACCACTGCCACTCCCTTGCGACATCCTGGCCCAGGAATTATCTTTCTCTCCGCTCCCTGTGGAAGCTGCACTGAGCGTGCTCAGACCGCATCCCACTCCGAGCACCATTAACTCCTCGAGACGGAGGGATGAGAACACTCCTAGAGAGGGAGGAGGAGAGGGTTGTCTGGAAAGCCAGAACAGATATGAACTGAAATGTCTGCCTGATGTGCTTTCCACACAATGGGCCATGCAGACAGGATGTGGGCTAGCAAACAGCTTTCTGCTGGAGCTAGATTGATGCAGCAGGCAATCCCTGGCTTTCCGATCAACACTGATACGTCGGCCTAGTATTGATCTGTAAGTGGCCTGGGGCCTGTTGTAGTATTGTCATGCAAACATCTGATCGATGGCGCGCGCGTGTGTGTGTGTGTGTTTGTGTTGTCCAGGGCCAGGCTCAACAATGAATTGAGGGGGGAGCAGCAGATGAAACTGTTGCAGAAGTCTTTATAATACCAAGAGTTACAGGATGTCTTGGATGTCTTGGACCTGAGAGACTGAAACTCGGTCCTGTTGTGAAACACAAGGGTTCCTTCCTCGGGTTAGGGTTAGGAATACGTCCACCCTCTTAGCAGACAAAATGGCTCCTAATGATTATTGATTGATGATGGGGCACAGGCACAGCACGTGCCACAAAAACACTTATTTTCAGCAAATCCCCCCGTGTTACGTATTTAATGAGATGCAGAGACTATGCAATGAGCCCTTACCACCAGCAGAGGGCAGTGCTGACCTATACTTCGACTGCGTGAGCGAACGCTTCAACCGGAGTGTTTAATTGACTATCAGCGAGATAACGCCTGTAATGGCTATTACAATGTTTATTCTCTCTGCCGCCTATCGGGTTAATTAGTCTGAATTAACCCGTTCATTCGTAATCTCCTAAATCAAACTCTTTAATCTCACAGCGACATGTAAGAAATTAATTAACCGCACGTAATGGGCCGTCTTGTGATTAGGATATACGGCCCATTGGAGTCCAACTGTCTGTCATTTAGAGTCCTTTAAGGATCTGAGAAATATCTGCAAAATGTTCGGCTTGCTCTTCTGGTTCTGCAGCAGAACTCTCCTCGGGTTGAACAGAACTGAACAGAAGTCTCCTCGGGTTGAACAGAAGTCTCCTCGGGTTGAACAGAACTCTCCTCGGGTTGAACAGGGCCAAGGTCGGCGGGAAATGAACGTAGTTGCTGAAGATTTAGAGGGAAATGGAGTTTGACTTGTCAATGTTGTGAATGGTTAGGGTTAGGTTAAGTGAGAGTTAGGGTTAGGGTAGGGTAGGTTTGGGTTAGAGAGAGAGCGAGCATTAGAGAGAGAGAGAGAGAGAGAGAGAGAGAGAGAGAGACACAGAGAGAGAGAGCATTAGAGAGAGAGAGAGAGCATTAGAGAGAGAGAGAGAGAGACACAGAGAGAGAGAGAGAGAGAGCATTAGAGAGAGAGAGAGAGAGACAGACACAGAGAGAGAGCATTAGAGAGAGTTACTAGTACATACTAGTAACTAAAATAAAAGTACCTAAAACAAAGTTACTAGTACTTATTTTTTGTTACTAGTAACTATTCAAATAGATACTAGTAACAAAAATATAAGTACTTGTAACTCAAAATTAGTGACTAGTTTGTCCAAAGGATTAAAGGTTAAAATGGCTTGCCATGTACTCTTGTACTTATACAGAGACAGGTCATTAAGGAGCAGGTAGGGGTCAGAGGTCATTAAGGAGCAGGTATGGGTTAGACAGTACAGAGACGGGTCATTAAGGAGCAGGTAGGGGTTAGACAGTACAGAGACGGGTCATTAAGGAGCAGGTAGGGGTTAGGGGTCATCTTGCTCTAGGATAGGTAGACTATGGACATTGAGGATGGAACCCTTCCGGAGTCACCCTAGCCTGTAGCGTCTTTCCTGCTACGTTTTCCAGTTTATTTATGATCAACTAGTTGAGGAGGGCCTCATGTTCAACACATCTTCACATTATAAAGATCTTCATCTTCAGATTTTGTCACCAAATTAGACAACTCTTTGGCGGAAGACCCTCATGGTTCTGTCAGCGAGCAGACCCAGATCAACTGTCCCCTACGGTATGTGATATAGTTTCAGATAAGAAAGTACTTTATTGATCCCAGATGAAACATAGTATATATATATATACATTGTGAGATGAAGGTGGGATATTACAGACACTAACCCACAGAGGCCATGGAGCGAGCCAGTGGTTTCTGATCGAAGGTTTGCTTCGGTGTCTAGCGCAGGGCTCCATCAGCGCTTACCTCCAGGTGTTAATCTCTTCCCCTGCGGCTGAAAGCTGGTGGAACTAAGACTCTTCCACAACAACACTAACTCCACCCTCCCGGCTCTCCGCAGCCAGGATTAAAGCGCACCTCTTGGCCGGGAGAAGGAGCACATCCTGCAGCATGTAAACACTCCCCACTTCCGCTCATTTACATATCTGGGTGTTCAGCTTCTTCGCGGTCGTGACCTTGGGCTACTAATGAATCTGCTTTGCATATTTGCAGCACTCTTGAGTCGTTCACGCGAGGAGAGGAGTGGGTTACTACACCTCTCCTTCTTCCGAAGAATATTCAGAATATTAGGGTTAGGTTAGGGTTAGCAAGGGTTTAGGTTAGGGTTAGGGTTAGCAAGGGTTAAGGTTAGCAAGGGTTAGGGTTAGGTTTATGCTTAGGTTAGGGATAGGGTTAGCAATAACACGCCTAAAGACGGCAGTTCGAGTCCATATTTACATCTTATCCTACAGGGATCAATCAGAGCACTACTGTGAACATGACCTCTAGAAGGAGGAGTTTTAGGGTTTGGTTTTCCTTTCATACCATTGAACCAATCCAATAGTCCCTCTCTCTCTCTCTCTCTCTCTCTCTCTCTCTCTTTTTGTCTGTCTGTCTGTCTGTCTGTCTGTCTGTCTGTCTGTCTGTCTGTCTCTCTGTCTGTCTGTCTCTCTCTCTCTCTCTCTCTCTCTCTCTCTTTTCCATCTCTCTCTCTCTCTCTTCTCTCTCTCTCTCTCTCTTTCTCTCTCTCTCTCTCTCTCTCTCTCTCTCTCTCTCTCTCTCTCTCGCTCTGTCTTTAACACCACCTATCTCTCTCTTCTCTCTCTCTCTGTCTTTAACATCACCTCTCTCTCTCAATTTCAATTCAAAGGGGCTTTGTTGGCATGGGAAACATACGTTTACATTGCCAAAGCAAGTAACAAAAGTCAAACCACTGCAGGACACTCGTTTCTAAAATCTGGCTTTTATCCAATGGCTGTGAAGAACACAGGGAAGGCTGTCATAACGGGGCTGTTTGATGGCAATCAAACTGCAGGTTAACCTGCCACCGTCTTTGCTGCCTGCTACGCCCAACGGGAACATTGAGAGTCACCACAAAGTCACAAGCTGTGAAGATTTAGGCAGAAAATAATGGAAACTACCACAAAGAAAAGGAAATGCAGCTACAATAAAGACAGGGAAAAAGAATCGCTGCAAGGCGATTCTCAGAGAGTTTTTGGCAAAATTAGTTATTTTTTACATGGGGGGGGGGGGGGGGGGGGGTACGACGTGAAGCGACACAGTACATGTGAGCCTCACAAGAAAGGCGTGGAAATGTTACTATAAATGTTTATTTTTTTAAGTTAGACATTATATCAACATGTTAGACTGCCTCTCAGCATTGGTAACGTGTCCCACATTGACCCACACAAACATAGTCTTTGTCCCACATTTGGTTTGTTGGTACTTGGTCACCCTAGCTAGAACACCTTGTGTGTGTGTGTGTGTGTGTGTGTGTGTGTGTGTGTGTGTGTGTGTGTGTGTGTGTGTGCGTGCGTGTGCCAGCATATGTAAGACACCAGCTTGCTCTCCTAAATGACCACACAAATCCACAAAATTGCACATTGTTCGGTGGCG
>OOFB01039024.1:9535-23803 GCA_900323305.1 Trachyrincus murrayi
TCTTTTAGAGTCCCTGCAGACAAAAAACCTCTGGAGAAGGGGCATTGGGCGTGCACCTGCTGAGAAAGTGTGTGTGTGTGTGTGTGTGTGTGTGTGTGTGTGTGTGTGTGTGTGTGTGTGTGTGTGTGTGTGTGTGTGTGTGTGTGTGTGTGTGTGTGTGTGTGTGTGTGTGTGTGTGTGTGTGTGTGTGTAAGAATGTTCATTAAGGATGTCAAATGAAATGTACTTTTTTTTGTAGCTTTTAAATATTGTCTTATAGTGGACTTTAGGTGCCTTTTCTCAGCGTAAAATAAAATACAAATAAATGCGTGTATAAACATAATTCGTCTTGTCCATCACATCTTTCAGTAGCATGACTGTAATCAGTGCTGGTTTACCGCAGAGTAAATAAAATGCCTGTCTGGCAGTATGAGTACCAGGCTCTGTGCTAAGCAATGAAGCCGACAGCTCCAGACACGGCTAAACACAGCTTTAACAAATGTAGTAGAGAGCACTTTTTCCAATGGCTTATACCACGAAGCGTCTCGTATGATTTAGAATGGCTTGTTGGAAACCAAGGTCCGATTGTATGTCTGTATATAGTGCTTTGACGAGTGCACGTGTTTTACAGTGAATTTGTGATATCCTATGTCAAAGTGTTTGTAATTCAGGAAAAGAGATAATGAAGGTTTACATTGTAATAATGTTACTGATGCAGAGCATCAGCTGAATGTAGTTTAGGTAGAAGTGAAAAGCTCTGGCTTTCCCACAGCTCTTAAATGCAGCGCTGTCAGCTGCAGGTTAGGCCTATATGGGGATGAGATCTGCAAAGTCATGCATGCTTGTGCATTGTTGCCGTGGGACATGGGAGTTTATCACATGTGCTTGTGTGTGTGTGTGTGTGTCTGGTAAATGATTCAGGCTTGTCACGTGATAATGACACGCTTCTCAATGTGGCACCATGCCCTGCAATACCAGAAGTGCGTGTGTGTGTGTACATGCACATGTGCAATGAGGCTGCAGTAAGTTAACACAGTGGTGTAACATTCACCAGCTAACTGGTAAAGCGCTTTGTCTCTGTCTTCTTTTTTTAGCCTTTGGTCTGCATTTACAAATGTGTTTCCTCTTTATTTGTGCATTGTAAGCAAATGCATTGTTAATTAAATCTAGACATTCCCATTTAACTAACCAGGATTTACAAATGAACACTGTTCTGCACTAAATATCCTACCCTTTATAAATGTACGATTATATTAATTTGTAGTGTGCCATAAAGTCAAAGATGCAACGGGGTATTTGTCTTTGTATTTAATTTAATTTTTGTATTTTTTAAATAAGTGATTACGTAGGGGTGGGGGGAGCTCGGCTAGCCAGGGTGCTGTGTGTGTGTGTGTGTGTGTGTGTGTGTGTGTGTGTGTGTGTGTGTGTGTGTGTGTGTGTGTGTGTGTGTGTGTGTGTGTGTGTGTGTGTGTGTGTGTGCGCGCGCGCGCGCGTGTGTTTCATAGGCCTACACATCGGCGTCGCTAGACACCTTTTACCGGGGCACGTGCCCCAGTATTGATCTGCTGTGCCCCAGTAAAATACCATGCTGGAGTTTTACTAATCCACTATGTCAAAGCAACGCAGTTCAACCCAAAATACAAGCTGAGGCGCGCACCTTGCGGTCCGGGTCCGTACACCGCGGCGCGCACATTACTGCCCGTGCACGGCAGTGTGCACGTCGTAGCCGGTGCACCGCGGCGCGCACGCAGCAATCCGTGTATCGGCGCGCGAAACAAGAATCAGGAGGAATGATAAGAGGACGGGACTGAAGTTTTTAAATAATACCGATGATCTTATTCTGATTTCGGTTTGACTCAAACTTTATTGAATCCTGTAGATGGACGTCAGAAAAATACTTTGGACCCAGCAGAGACAGGGAAGCAGGAAGGAGAGATGAGACAGGCTGTAGTTGGTGATAAACCAGCTAGCTAGCTAACCTACTTGCAGGCAGTGTTGTGCATGAACGCGCTGAAAGAGCGGCGTTCATTGAACGTGCTCGTATTTCTGGTGAACTGAACGTATCCTTTTGCAACTAGTGAACGCTGATCATCAGAGCCTGTATCAGCTCGCTTGGAAGCATATGAATATATTTTATGTTTTTGAACGGCTGCATAATTTGGTTCATGCAGGATAAATAAAATGTCCATTGCATCTACAGTATACATTTACTGCACCGGTTTTTTTCACTTTCTGCATAATATGACATTGTTTAAGTGGCAAAACATATACTCATTGTTTTTTCTTGGCTTTTAAAAGTAATCTTGATTCTATAGTGGTATACAGTAATTAATTATTTTGGGAAGTGGGTAATGGCAATGATTGGGGGCTGGGGGTGGATGGTAGGAGGAGGTTCTACTGAAAAACAATAGAATAGAATTTTTTTAAAAACGGAAGAAATTTACGTGAACTAGTTAATTCATTGGGACTGTGAACTTAGTTCAAAATTGTGAACTATGAACGTGAGCTAGTTCATTTTAATCTGTGTGAACTGAACTTTGAGCTAGCTCTTGTGCCGTGTGAACTTGCACAACACTGCTTGCAGGTCTGGCAAATGTAAAAGCCTGAATGATCTAACTATAAAGGCAGGAATCTCTGTGTCTTCAGGCCTGTTAATCCTGGATCAGACAGCTGTCACTGTGAGGAGCACCTCAGAGGTCTGGCAGATCATTACAGTGTTGGAGGAGGTTTTAGTGGCCAAAAACTATCTGGCCTGCAAAAAGGAAAGCCTTCCAATTAAAGATATGCAATGTGTTTTCCCTTGGCTGAGGTGCACAATGGGACAAGACAGACTTCACCATCTTGCTGTCTTATCAGTTGAGAAGGAAGAACTTTGTAAGTTGAGTCAAGTGATTGACCACTGCCAAAATGAAAACTAGACGGTACAGTTTAATGGTCAAAAAATGAACCAACTCAGTGTTGGACATGAGAGGCACTCTCAAACTGTTGGGGAATACTGTGTTTACTTTTAGATTATATATTTATATATATACTTTATTTGAAATGGTTGACTCAAGAAATGATTGTTTGAAATGTTCTTTGTTCTGAAATTGTTTTTATTAAATTGTGTTATTGTGGAATGCTGAAGAATGCAAATTTGCAATAGTTTAATGACTTGAGTTGGGTTTTGTTATTATTTGCATATGCAGGGTATGACTTTTATGCCTAAAAACATGAGAATGTTCATAATGTATGTTGAAATAAATATTTTATAAAGATTAATATCTCTACATTTTTACCTTTACCAGTAGTAGTTGTTTCAGTTTCAGCAAGAGCAGTATGGCAGTGGCAGTACTAGTAGGCTAAGCAAGGGAAGTTCATATAGCACATCGTATAGCTCATGTCATACACGCAGCAGGCATTCAAGAAAAAAAATGTGTGAGTTGCGTAATAGTAGAGCTATATGTCTAGCAACGCCCCTGGGCCTACGTGAGACAAACACCTTTAGATCAAATTAGTAAAATATTTATATAACACGTTTAGAAGATAAACAACTCAACTATTAACATTCAATTATAATTACATAAATTATAAATATTTTAAAATGAAATGCAGCCCAAAGGGAAATAAGGGTTTAGAAATAAAATAGTCCTACGTCTTTTTTTAAGGCTATTTCTTAACCTTTAACTCGACTTAAACTATTATTTCTTTATCCAACATGCATTTTATTTAATGTGAAATATCAATTTTATTTTACAGTCATCGAATGGCATTTCCATCAAATACAGTTCTGTTGATAAAACAGTTCAGTTCAGTTGTGATCTGCGTTGCATGTTGCTTATTGGTTGTTTAGAGTCGCCTGTGAGACAAAATACATACAAAAAATACAAACAAAAATACAATTGTGAACAGTTAAAATATATATATGTATTAAAAGTATATGTGCAAAGTATTGCACAAATTAATTTGTTTTCAAAAGTTTGCCACTCGATTTGGGATTTGCATTGGTTTCTAAACGCGGATGGGCAGATGACGTAGCGCCTGGGGAGGAGGGGGGTACGTTTGTAGATTTCTGTACAGAGTGTTCACCTCGCCTCACTCAGCAGACCTCCTGCATCAAGTGAACACGCTCCACGAACTGAACCGAACAAGCATGTTCTGCAGGCGGGCATGGCAGAGATTTGGACCCTTGACGCGAAGGGCAGCCAATCCATCAATAAGAAACGGTGAGTTATGGTCACTCGCTGTTGAATATGATTGGTTAATTAAGGAGCATCGTAGATAGAAATGGGCAATTGAGCCATGCATGCTATTAAAAATGGCAAATGTCATTTTGCAAACGCAAACGTTTTCACTGCTTTACGTGTTAAAAGTGATAGTGTAGGCCTGCAACTGAAATACGATGTTTAGAAGTGGAGCTTCGCACGAGGAGGTGTGTCCTCCTCGTGGCTTTGGGAACACTCCGTTCTGCACGAATTGTTACCAACGCCTGCATTAGAGTTCAGTTATATCATTGACACTTTTTCTAACTGGCTTCGCATGAATTCAACAATATTCGGTGCATATAATATAATTAGGCCTACGTTTTTGACTAATGGGTCTAATTACCAGTTTTATTAAGCGTGTGGCTATACAATATAGGCCTAATGCAAAAATAATGGTAGGCTTAGTCTATAGACGATTACAAGTGAGAATCAATCAATGTGGTGTATTTGAACATGCATTCATAAGTTCTAGATTATGGGCACAGTATGTCCACCTATTACATAACGCACAGACAAACGACCGTTTCTACCAATCCCAGCCCAGCTGTACTGTGACCTTGCCTTTCCGTCATTGCTCCTGCCAAAACTGTTTTACCTACAGCGCATTTTTTTACAGGTGTTTTCATGTACGCACCTTGTATTGCATAATTGTATGCCTACTGTTGACGGGTGATTTAATTAGCGCATATTGTATTGCACGTATTGACTGATGACTATCAAATGTGCACATACTTGGATGCGCAGGCGACCATTTTGGCAGCTGCGTGTTTATGTTGTTGGCTGACAAGCATGTCAATGTTTTTTTTTACCGGCTTTAACCTTGTCTCGGGGATTAGCTAATTACCTTTTTATAAATACTCTGTAGTCCTCCTTGGCCTTGGCCATGTCTACACAGCTGTCACGGGCCTCAGCAGAGTTAATGCACCGAGTGGTTTTTCTACGTGGTTTACTCAGCATCCATGATGGACCATTCTTTGCATTCTTAGTGGCAGAGAAAGAGGAGGCGCTTCACTGCACTATACATTGTGTCCCGTCATGGTTTGGGTCGTAGCCTACTTTTGGGGAACATGTGCTTGTACACGCAAAACAAACAACACAACAAACTTAAAAAAACCGCATTTATGTTCTGTGAATGTGAGGCATAACAACTGTGTGTGTGTGTGTGTGTGTGTGTGTGTGTGTGTGTGTGTGTGTGTGTGTGTGTGTGTGTGTGTGTGTGTGTGTGTGTGTGTGTGTGTGTGTGTGTGTGTGTGTGTGTGTTTGATCTTAAGAGATTATACCATGGCGTGGGTATATTTATGGCCTCCTCGCCATGCACCACTGGCAATCGGCTAAATCTGTTCACTCTGCACACAAGCTGCATGTTGACTCGCAACACAACACGCACACACACTACCATGGTGGCCATCATAGGTCACCGGAAGTGACTCCCATACACTCTTGCCTTGACACGGTGCATGTTCCTGGAGGGTGGCATGATATATGTCTAGTGTGGGAGTTGAGTTACTTTACAACCAATGGAAGTCTAGCCCTACTACTAATTGAATATCATGTGTTTTTAGACATGTGTCCAAGATCTCAAAGCAGGAAGTATGCGTGTTTGTGTTTCTGTGTGTTTACGTGGTGGGGTGGAGGGAGGACATAATTGGATGGATGATTCTGTGTTTAGCTTGGCCACTTGCAAATCTTTCCATCTCCTGTGTGACAAACGGGAGAGCGGAGTAGTGTAAGTGGATTAAGGGTGGATTTTTTTGTTTGTTGTCCATGTTATTTTGTTCCCCTGGCCAGACTTCAGTATGGGACACGTTTCTCTATAAATCAAACATCACATACTTTTACTTTGAATTCCAAAATACTGAAATGTACAGGTCACCATCTTGGAAGAACCAATTTATGAATGGTGCAATCCATTTTGTTCCATTTGAATCCACTATTCATACTTGGAAGCGCAGATTATGTGTGGGAATGCTAATCTGAGTAATGTGTTGGCATGCTAAATATCTAACTTGTGGTCTTGTATCTCCTCTCAGTGGCTCCAGAGCGACACATGTCCTATGGCATCCCTGGGTCAAACAACATGACTTACTTTGTCCTGTGTGGAGGTGGCCTCACAGCCGCAATGGTCTATGTAAGTATCAAAACATTTGTCTTGTAATACTCTTCTAGTTGGAGTGTCTTGTGTCTAGGTTTCAGTCCATTCTCCGTACGTTTGTACGAAGAGAAGTTTGTATAAAGGTTCATCCTGGATGAGGTTTTCCACAATTACCAGAAGAGTTGCTTGTTGTGTTTTTGTTAAGTCAATCTAGCTTTATTTTCTTTACACCCAAGCATGTCTCGCTTGCAGTAAATGGCGTGTTGCTCTGAGCAGGACTGGACCGACATGAGCAGTTGATGATGTCTCTCTACAGCTTTTTGTTGGAGAGACTGCCCAGTTTGGTCGTGAAGCAAACATTAGAACAATTCTTGGAGAAGTGTTAATTGTGGTTCCCGAAGGCTGTCTCCTTTTTTATTTATTTAAATGTTTTCATATGGTTATCTTCTGTCTGGTTAAAGCCACTCTTGTAAACACAGCAACATCAGTGTTGGACCGAAATGAAAAGGCATTCTGAAAGGGCATCGTATTTGAAACAATGTAAATATGTATATAAAGACAAACACATTATTGCATGGTGGTGACGACGGTCATTTTGGCGTTTGCTTGTACGTGACATGTTAATAATCTTCCACATACCTGTGCCCTGAACAGGCCTACAAGACTGTCAATGGAGACAGTGAGAGGTACGACGACATAATTATCGACATGAGCGCCACCAAACAAGGTGAGTGAACTGATTGTCAGCCATGTCTTTGTCGCTATCATTGTTAATGGTTTTATTGAATAAAGAAAGGTAAGCTTTTGTTCGTTGCGTTTGTTCACTTGACTAAATTTGACAGAACACTTGAGGCACTTGAATAAAATACTCAGAATTGTATAGAAATTGAACACAAAACCCCAAGGCAGTCAAAAGGGGTATCTCTCTTCCATATTGGCTCTACATGCTGCAGGAACCTTGTGGTCAGGCAGAACAATAGCCTCTTATCAGAGATGCGTGTATGACTCAATGAAATTAAGGGGTTTTCTAACATTTCAAATAAAGAAATGTATGGGTGAAAAGAATCTCCTAAAAATATGAGTCCACTGAAGTGCACACTGCTCGCGCTTTGGCAGGTTAAACCGGCCACATACCGAGCTTGCTAGAATGGGCACTTTGAATAGATTAGTCTGGCCTGTCCGATCTGTTTTCAATCAGCGATGGGTTTGTCAATGGAGGCAGTCTGGGGCCTGAGAGAGACTGGCTGCGTGCCTAGACAAGCCAAGTAGTTGTGTGGTTCAAGCTTTCACGCTCTCCATCGCTGGGAGACTGCCGGAATTGGTGAAATAGAGCTGAAATCCTTGTACCCTACAGAGTTTGGCAGTATGTTGTCATGGTGTTAAACTGGCAGACTGTTTTTTTCCACCTAAGTTAAATTATGGTATACCTTCAAGGTATTTTTTGTGACAAACTAAAAGAGATGGTATGCAACTGTCAAATTAGTTGTATACTGCAATTTGATTTTAATTATCAACCGTCTCGAGCTATAAACTTGGATTGGATGTTTTTTGATCCCAGTAACATTCAGGTCAGACCAGAGTTTAAGCTTGTGGTTCACTTTAATTGATGACTTCAGTGTAACAGGATGATGATGTTAAATGATATAGTTAAACAAACTGCCTTCACTTTCAAGCATTTTCATTACTTTGGCCCCTAAATTATTATCATCCCTGCTGCTTATTTTGGGTTGGGTCAAGGCAAATTAGCTTACATTAAGCTTGTAAGTTTACAATTTGAACTATCCAAGTCTCTCAAGTTGGTAATGATCTGTCGAGGTTAAGTATTTGAGAGGATTATCATTTGACCTCAGTATTTGATCCTTGTCACCTGTAGCCGATTAGTGTGCATGGTGACTGACAGCGACATGTTGATTTATATCAATTCTAAAGCTAACCCTCCAGAGGCTAGCCACGTGTTGCAGATGCTAAAGTACTTGGGCTATTGTCAGTACCACATTCACAAATGTGTTAGTGGGACCTACAATTGCTGCTCTGAATATGATATATAAAGTTCTGATTAGCCTTTGCTTACTGGCGTAAAGTGCTGTAATTTAGTGTGCCAAATAGTTGGGCTAGTGCCTCTAAAGTTAGCAAAATGGCTTCATTAGAAATGTCATGTCTCTCAGATTATAGACCGACATCTATTGTAATTTCTATTGACTAACAAAAATATTTTGTGTTATTTACATTAAACCTAGTCTAGTTTTGATGGATCAATATTGATAACAAATTCAGAAGGGTCACTTTCTGAACCTGGAGGTTCCTCCTCATCTTACCACTTTATCTTCCCCCTTTGCCAGCAGCTCCAGAAGCTGAGCCGGCACCGGTGGCTACAGTAGAGGTCGTGGCCATCCAGGCTGAACCTGCAGCAGTGGAGGAGGAGGCGGTGCCTGCTGCAGCAGTGGAGGAGGAGGCGGTGCCTGCTGTCGCCGAGGAGATACCTGTAGAAACCCCTGAGGAACTCCAAGCCGAGGCTCCAGCGGTGGAAGCGGTGTCGGAGACTTCTGCAGAACCGGCGCTGGAGGTCATTCCTGAGGAGGCCATTCCTCAAGAAGCTGTTGTTGAAGCAGTTCCAGAGGAGTCCGTCGTCGTGTCTGCTGAAGTACCGGAGGCCACGGTGGAAGACGCCACTGACCCTGCCGTCACAGAAGAGGGTGAATCGGTTACTGTGGAGACCATTGCAGAGGAAGCTCCCGTGGCAGTGGAGGAGGAGGCTGCACTGGCAGAGGTCCCCCCAGCTGAGAGTGAGGGTACAGTAGTGGTAGAAGAGGACATCCCTAGCCCAGCTGAGTGTGCCCCCGAGGCCCAAGCTCCAGTTGCTGCTATTGCTGTAGCAGCCTAAAGCTTTGGCCTCTTCCAGCTTCCAGTGAAGCAGCAGTAGTACTGTAGGTAGCTGTGCTGTGTTTTCCTTAACTCTGTGCCCAACAAAGTGGACTGGAGGGAAAATCCCATGGGTAAGAGGCAATTGTAGTAACACCAGTGGAACTTGCTGAACCTGCTGAGATTCTGCCAGTCTGGCAAAAGGCCATTAAAATGCCTCATTCTTGACTATCTTTTAAAAAGGTGTTTCAAGTTCCTGTTAAGTGATTTCAGTCTGTGCCTTATTCGGGTCCAAGCTCAAAGTGCTAGAACCCCTGTTGTTGTTGTTGTTGTTGTTGTTGTTGTTGTGAGGCAATAGGAGACAACCCAAAGACCAGTTCCTGGTGTTAATCTGAACTGGTACACTGATGGGATAGACCAAAGCTTCATTTTAGGTTATATTTCATTGTTCATAACAGTGTAATCCAATTCATGTTCTACTCGCAATGGTTCCAACTTCTGACATAATTGTTCTGTTTTAATATAAATGGCCTTTCTAGATTGACTAGTTACACGCACGCACAATTTGTCTCAACCATATGGATACGGCTGTTAATTTCATACATCACCCTACATTAAATCATCACCGCTCGTTCTCAATCTTCCTCATAGCATTTTTGTACTTTGTAACTTTTAAATACTAACTCAATAAATAATAAGGAAGGAGTTATTCAATAAAGAGTTGCAAATCATGTTTGTCTAACATTGCATTTGTTCTACATTGGTTTGTAATGCTCCAGTCTGATTGTTAAAAGCCCAGGTTGATGTTTTCAAAGGAGATCTTTTGAAAACACCTGGGATGCGCTTTTAAGGTGACAATATTTCAGTAAACGATACCATTTGAATTCTTCTAAACCGTAATTAAATATATGTATTCTACTGCTGGATTTTGGTTCTTTCTGTGTGCCTCTGATGCCATAAGCATTTGTTGTGGCACAACACACAGCACAATTGGCGGTACTATTCAGAGCCCACCATGTTTTTGTCAGTGCAGTGCATTAAGTCATTGTTTCTCTTGTTTCCTTACTAATTTTGTCACATACAAAAAAGACATTAAGCCACCAACTATTTCCTGTTGCATAAACGGACACGGCAGTTTTAGGTCACACCAAGTCTTTGTGTGAGGTTGTTTAACAAATGTGTATAATTACAGCGTTGCGTTTTAAAAACCCCAAAATGCAGTCTTTGTGCTTTGAGGGCTATTTCAGAATGGCTTCATATTCATCTCAAATGCGTGGCTTTCCACTACCTTTACCTACCACTGTTTTTTACTCTACCACTACCTTTCCATTTCCCCAGAGTCTCTTACAGATCTTCTAACTGCTATGAAGGTCTTGGTCAGTTCTACAGTGGAGATTGCGGCAGCTTCCGTGGGTGAGAAGAGCATTGTGGATGCTATCCGGCAAATGGAAGAAAATGTTACGGTCCTACAAGTGTTGGAACCCCTGGTGGAAGTCCTAGCAGAACATAAGGAAGAAATTAATGCTGAGGCTGATGGAGAGGCTGCTCCTGATGTTGAGATGCCTGCCGATGCAACTGCTGACTCGGGAGATACAGAAACTCCCTCTCCAGAGGTGGCACCAGCTCACTCTGTAGGTGAGGAGGAAGCTACAGCTCCTGTGGTGGAGGAGGTTGCAGTTGGAGAGTCTGAAGTCCCTTTGGAGAACCCTGCCATTGAGGAAGCCGCTCCATTGGAGGAGGAGTCGGAGCCTGAAGAGGCAGCTGCTGAGGAGGCTCCGGTCATTGTAGAATCCATTCAGGTGGAGGAGGGAACTCTGGTTGAGAATGCCGCTCATGCAACTGAAGCTTCAGCAGTTTCCGAAGCAGAGGCACCTAGGGAGGTGGAGGCCGACGAGACAGGATCAGTGCCAGAGGAGGCTGCACCGATCGTGGAGACAGGCCACCTGGCAGCAGCAGGCTCTAATGGATCAGATGTGGAGATTCTCCCAGCTTTTGAGCCACAGTCGACATCAGAGGCACCAGTGAATGATGCTGAATATTGTAGCTCCTGCCATGCTTCGGACACCGCAGAAGAGGGAGTGGCGCCACCTGCTGAGTTTGAAGCAGAAGTGCAGACAGGGGTCCAGGGTGTCAGTGAGGGATCCATGGAATTAGCAGAAGAAGCAAAGGAGGAAGTGTCTCCTGTGGAAGGACAACGTGAGATAAACACACATGTTACACACATGGTTTTCTGTGATGTACACAAATGTAATGGGTATATGCAAAGCCATTTAAATGATGGTGTAAGCATACTTTGTAGTAGGTATTTTAGACACCTTCATATACGTCCTGATATATTCACATTCAGAAACAAGCTGAAAGTCATTGTCAAACCTCCTCAATCACATTATAAATGTAACTTCTCCAGATTTGGGCCCTGACAACATCTGTTGTATTTCTGCCTATGTCAGAGTCACATGGGTCTGTCTGGACTGTAAAAGGCTGCTCATTGATGTAGGCTCATGGACATCAGTGTATGTGCATCTTTGCGGTTTGTCACATTTTAAACCTTTCAGGGGGACAAATAAATTGTACTTAAAAAGCTTCAAGCATGAATTAACGAGAGTGGAAAACTGTCTTACAAATGTCCACTCATTCACATTATATTCTAAAATCTAACATTGCGGCTTCATTGATATAATTGATTATCCCACCAATCCTTTGTGTTGTGTTTTTCAGTGGCCGGGAGTTTGACCGTGGTGACAGCCGAGTCATGAGAACATGGCGGCGCGATGTGCCTTCCAGAATGTTCCTCTGTCCACAGGTCAAGCTGGGTTGAACAAACGGAGATGTGGTTTTTAGATATGCAGTTTAATGTTGATTCTTATGTTATATTCCTTACTGTTACTGTCCCTGTTGTATTGAAAGGAGGGCATCTGGTTATGGTTGTACTACATCTTTGCATCAACATATGTTCATACAGGTGCCACTGTTACTAGCTTTTTGTGATTCATTCAATGTTTTTTCAAAAGTAGATGGTATTGTCATTAGGTTCATTGGTGAAAATGTTAAATTTCTATTTAGATTTCAATAGAAATTGAAGGTTATTTATTTATATATTTGGATAATATATATACAAATATATATGGATTTGTTTTCCATAATATTACAATGTGCAATGTGTCTATAATAGTTTGGAGGTCACATATATTTATTATAAGTTGTTGAATAGGCCTATTAAATGTAAATGATTAATCTGAATTTCATTGCTAATGCAATGTCATCTTAACTTTGAATGTATGGATTGAGGTCAAGCCTATGTACATTTTTGTTTTGTTTTGGGAAGGTTGAATAAACAATACCATTGCAAAATGTATTGAGAGTGAGATAGTATAAAGTTAACTATTTAGTTGTTTATCCCGATGACAATGTCAAAGGGATAAACGTAGAATCAGATGTTATTTGACGGCCTCTGGTTTATGAAGCCTACCTGTAGACATGAATGGAATAAAAGGAATGGTTAAGGACACATGGAGATACGGATAGGGATTTGCATTGTAGATGCGTATGTCGTTTTCAATTGGTGGACAAACAATTAGGCAAAAAAAGTAGGCAAAACTCGTCCATGGTATGACCATAGGACAACAGGATTCAATTCTGAAAATATGGCAGCAAAATATATGATACAAAAGTCGAATACAATATGGGCCTACTACCAGAGGGGTGTGTATTACAAAGATGCTATAATGAACTGTGCGTCGTGACGTCACGACTGTCATCCTTCGGACCGGGCGCGTGAAGCTAACTGACAACCGGCTGGGACCTGGAGGATCGATCTTTATTACAAGCGGACCAACTCCCCCTGCTTCAAACGCGCATATTTCATGGGTTCGGGGATTAACAATACCGTTTCAACAATAACTTAACTCTTCGGTATTATAAAGTCATTCTAGGGAACTTTCGAGGCTATGTTGTGGGCTTGAAAACAGAGAGAGACCCCGTTGGTTTTTTAAGATAGCTAAGGTTAGCTTCGTGGCTCGCTGCTTGACAGCTCCAGGATGCTACACGCGACAACCTAGCCTAAAAGTTACACATCCAGCACTAAGAGTAAAGGGATCTTCACCATCCAGCACTAAGAGTAAAGGGATCTTCACCATCCAGCACTAAGAGTAAAGGGATCTTCACCATCCAGCACTAAGAGTAAAGGGATCTTCAACATCCAGCACTAAGAGTAAAGGGATCTTCACCATCCAGCACTAAGAGTAAAGGGATCTTCAACATCCAGCACTAAGAGTAAAGGGATCTTCACCATCCAGCACTAAGAGTAAAGGGATCTTCACCATCCAGCACTAAGAGTAAAGGGATCTTCACCATCCAGCACTAAGAGTAAAGGGATCTTCAACATCCAGCACTAAGAGTAAAGGGATCTTCACCATCCAGCACTAAGAGTAAAGGGATCTTCAAGGTAAGTGTGACGTTCACCAGACGTATTTTGTTACTGATTGTCTGACGTCAGCTTGTCGAAAGTATATCAAATGTGTTCATTTCAACAAACCACCAGTTTGATGAGTGCGTTATATTCCAATTAAATTTGGCAATTAATTTTACAATTAATGTTGGTTAGACGATTTGAAGCTATTTTGACAAGCATGACAGCCTTCTTGATGTGACTGTTTGTCACAGAAAAGCCTATGCTTAAAACGTGTTTTAAGTGTTTGATTGGCAATTAAAACCATGTCTGAGCATGACTGTAGGCAGGCCTTTAATACTGCAGTTACTTGTCGTTATGCTTTTCTTTGCTACAAGCAAGGAGTGGTCAAGTGGTATGTTTCACTATCTTATATTTTGTTATAACCTCACCCTCTTATCGAGTGCTATATTGAACATTTGTTTGTGTAGTTGTTTTATTATTGCTATATTTTGCCATAGGACATTGCTTTTTCAAACAGTGACCTGTAAGGCAAAAACTGAGCAGGAGGATAGTTACCATGGTGATGGGGTGGAAAGAGAAGAGGTGGGGGGTGCTGATGAAATCACACACACACACACACACACACACAAAGAGTCAAAGAGATCCACTAATACTGTTAATGTGGATCATAATATTTTTAGATT
>OOFB01039024.1:31217-56144 GCA_900323305.1 Trachyrincus murrayi
ATGTCTTTTTTTTAAACTTATTTTATGTTGAAGAAACAAAGATGTATACAAAAATACATAATACAATTCCATACATAAAATGGAACCATATAGGTCATCTTGAAAGTAGGTGTAACATTACACAATCCTGTTTGTTTCCGTCAAAGAAAGTTTCATGAAGACGTATTGTTAAAGGCTTAAGTTGTTTGTTTGAATGCAAGTGCAGCACATTAGCGCCTACATTAGCACCCATAGTACTTGCATCTTGCATGAATCCACAGTATAGTTTATTCTACTTTATTCTTTTCATTCTTATCACATATTCAGTAAATAAATGTTGGATTCATTTTGTTATGCATATGTTAGATGTAAATTGCCTTTTTAAGACCTTTTTTATGAGATTATTGGATCATATATGTCACATTCTTATAGGACTATTTCTAAATAAACCGATTATATTATGACCTAAATGGCCCAGGGTAAAAATAAGATGCTGCAAGGCTAAATGTGTTGTTTGTGCTGTGCACAAAATGTTTTCAGTATTTCATTTTTGTAGAAAAATGTCTTAACAATTATTAGTGAAGTGATTATAATTAATATTGTTATTAATCTTTAAACATGTAAATGCTATTGTCAGTCACATCATATAGCAGTGTAGCTACATAACATGATTTATAATTATTTGGTTGTATAAATTGTTGCTCCTCAGTCAAAGTATCCTGGCCTGTGTCCCCTAGAGCGATATTAGTTAAATTGTTATTTACACAGAGATCAGTGTTCAAATGTAAAGCGGGAAGTGGTATTGACCTTCTGAGATAGCTTATTTGTTCACTTCAGATCTTATCATACATCAATAGTTTACTTTGGGATGTTTCTTTTCCTGTGTTTTTGTTGACGTCCTACTACGCAAGAGTAGAGCGGTGCAAGGATTTCCTGTGTATAGCGGCGGAAGAATATTGCCCCACCGATATGTCTGGCTGAATTTGAGGAGATTTCCCCTAGCGGCGGAGTGATATGAGTAGCTTCCAATGCAATTCGGAGAGAAGTCAATGTGAATCTGCAGCAAGGGAGAACATGGCGACTTCACTGCATGAGGGGCCCGCTAATCAACTCGATCTGCTCATCAGAGCAGGTAATATATATACACTTATGAAAAGCCTTGGTCATAAAACTATTGTTAAACTATTATTTGTGTTTTAACCGCGACCGCCGTGCCTCCTTCTACCAAGTAGTTTCCTGAAGTGATCGAGGGCAATCAGGAAGTGATCACCTTGGTAGCAACCTGCATGGCGTTGCTACACGATTACTTTTAAAGCCGGTTGAAATGTTACAATCCTCTGATGTCTTTGCGGACTACACGTATGGAGAGTATTTTGCACAATCTACCATTTGCATACGTTAATGGGCATTTGTACACGCTGTGTATTCCGCGATAACGGTTTACAACTCGTATGACAAACCAGGAAGTGTAAGGATGTTGTCTTTCCTACGTCTTTGCCACGCTGTCTGAGTCGGAAGGACATGTGGATTTATTTGTATAAGTGTTTCTTAACCGGGATTCTCTCGTATCGTCCTATATCATCCCGCCTATAATTATTATGGTAATTTTTCTGTTCCGCCATTGTTTCGTTTGTTGAAGTTTGTCGTGACATTGTTTTATCAATGGCGCATATCTTCCTCCTAGACAAGCATACGAATTAGTACAATGTGCTCCTATTCATCCCCATGTTAATATGGGTGCATACGTTGATCTTAATTTGTTGGTGTTAATGTGTTGTCTATTCTTATCCTGGGTGATGGCGTGATGGACCTGAGTTATTCTAACGGCGTTGTCCTATCGATTATAGCAACAAGTTGATAAAAGTAATTGCATTTATATTTGGTGTGTTTTCCTTTTATAATACCCGGTAAACTGTGACGTTTTTTCTCTCGTTTAAGTCCAAATTTATAAACCTTTCACTAAATCTATAGCGGAAGCATTGTTATGCATTAAGGGTGGGCTCTAAATGTGATTGATGTCGCCAGTAGTCCAAAGGCGTGAAGCGAGGCGGGGTAAGGTCTAGTCGGAACGAATGGTTTGGCTTGGAGGGCGGGCTCTAGATGGTGAAACGGGCCAATCACCTACGGCGAAGGCGTTGAGTGACGGGGAATTGTGAACGTCTTTGACGAGAACTGGAGGGAAAGGATGAAGAGTGTAAACACGGAAGTCATACGAGGCCGCACTACTTCTTGTCGAGCTTGCTGCTATTCTTGGCGCCCTAAAGGAGCACAACGTTGTAGTTTTCTTTTGTGCATTTGTACATAATTTTTACTCTTTCGATATTCAGTGCAATTATATTTATATGTACAATGTAGCTGCCCACCCTAATTAAAATGTTTTTATATAAACCGCTGGCCATATCCATATGTGGCTCAATGGGTAAAGCCAACCTAGACCTCTGACAACCCAAGATCTCTGGCCTGTTGTTTTTGGTGTGTCTACTACAGCACCCCTTACCCCTTTTTTTCCCCGAAGGTGGCCTATAGGGTCCCTGCCTTGCTGTTTCCTAGGGTGTCATGGTGGTTTGTGTCTACTCTAAAGATAGACTTTCCAATGCAATGCCTGTTCCCTCACTCAGATAGCCAAACATGGACAAGGTAGGGTGTAATCAGATAGCGTGTCTCCTGCTAGTGATTGACAACGACAGCAGGTGCCCTGGCTTTCCTCTGCTCGTGCCAAATGGGCAGTTAAACATTTCTATTACTGTAGTGTCTCCCTTTACTTCCTTCTTGTTCCATCTTCCAATGGTCGAAATGTACGTTATACACAAGTTTGAGATTATATTGTCGGTCCATTACCTCCTTAATATTTTTGTTTTCTGTTGGTGAACAACCGTAGTAGTAGTAGTACTTGTTTTTCTTATACATTATGTAGTAGAATCCAATGCTATACCTTTTTTCAATCACCCATCTCACCTTTTTATAATATATTTTTTTAACGTATGCTATGTTGTAGTAAATTGAGATGTTCTTTTACTGTCATGGCATACAGGTTCACATTGAGTATACCAATGGCTAATGTTTCAATTAGTTTTAAATCAATTTAAATGAATACAGGTTATTTTAAATGTACTATGCAAATGAAATGCATAATAGGCATTACGTGTTGTCACAGATGTATCTTTGCATGCAAACACCATAGGCATGGGAGGTGCTTAGCAGGCAACACATGTTTATATGCTGTTGACAGGGTGATGGTAGCCTAGTGGGTAAGGAACAGTGCTTCCAGATGGAGCACCGGAGAGTCATGGGTTCGATCCCCGGGTCTCCCACCATTGTACCCCTGAGCAAGGTACTTAACCCTGAGTTGCTCCAGGGGGAATGTCCCTGAAATAGTTAAGTACTTGTAAGTCGCTTTGGATAAAAGCGTCGGCTAAATGCCCTAAATGTAAATGTAAATGACTGTCATGAATTCCCTAATTCTCTAAACATGATGAATACAATGTGTTTCAGTGGAGGCTTCTGTCCATGGCACCAGTCTCCTCTGCTCGGACAAGACCATCGAGGCAGCTGAAGCTCTACTACACATGGACTCCCCCTCCAGCCTCAGGGGAGACCACAGTCCAGGTAACATACAAGACATGCTAAGCTTTTACCCTAGTGACATTGACTTATCACTGTAAACGTTACGGAAATAACCAACAGCTATGAGACTTTTTCTACCGAAGGCTTGGGATATTCCTAATGACATGTATTTGCTATACTTTATTTATTACGACAACCAGTCTCGTACCATAAAAGACGAAGCAAAGTACTCATGACACACAATCACGTTTTCCGTCACGATGGACAACTCACTTTGTTTAGCTGGAATGTGTAGGGTCACAGCACATGGTCCTGACGGCTCCCCGCCCATCGCTCTCTCTCTAGATGTCTTTGTCCCGCCGTGCGTCGCCACGCCCGACTTCCTGCACGCCGCCATGCGGCCCGACATGATGACGGAGACGGAGGTAGAGGTGGAGGTGTCCACCGAGGACTGCTGTGAGGAGGAGGAGGAGGATGAGGAGGAGGAAGAAGAGGAGGAGGAGGAGGAGGAGGAGTACGAAGAGATGGAGACGCTGGAGGAACCCGAGCCAGAGCCCGTGAGGAAGAAGAAAGGTAAAGGTACAGGAGAAAGGAAAGACTCCCCTCCCATCCCTTGTTTATTGTTTAGAGCACCATCTAGTGGTATATACTATACTATTAGCATTGCTACCAGTGAGTTAATTCTGCTTGTCTGATATTATTTCTCTCCGTGTAGTAGGACGAAAGGCTAAGTCGGTTATGGTCAATGGCTCCCCGGACCTAGGCATCAAGAAGAAGCCAAGAGAGGGAAAAGGTATACATTGTATTATCTGTATGAAGATTCCAAAGCCTACTTAATCAAAGTTTGTCCATCCATTTAGTATTGGAGGTTAAGCGATGTTCCCTGCATGTATTCTGGCCAGAAGGAGGATTATTCTACTAGTTTAAATGCATGAAGTATTCCAAGAGCCATGCTAGCGGCTCGCTTCATGTTGTCCGCTTGTCCTTTCCCCAGCGGGCAGCACCACCTACCTGTGGGAGTTCCTGCTGGAGCTGCTTCAGGACAAGAACACCTGCCCCAGGTACATCAAGTGGACGCAGAGGGAGAAGGGCATCTTCAAGCTGGTGGACTCCAAGGCGGTGTCCAAGCTGTGGGGCAAACACAAGAACAAGCCCGACATGAACTACGAGACCATGGGCCGAGCGCTACGGTAAGGCCTGCGGCTGTTGGTGGACAATCCCAGATAAATAACGAGGAAGGAACTGCGACCTTCACTTCCGTGCCCTTTGTGTCCTTTACGCTCGTATCTTGTTGATCATCTTTGTCTATCTTGCAAAGACAAAGATGTAATTGCCCCACAAATGATTCCAGTACCAGCATATCATTTTGGTCTTGATGAACTTCCTCCTCTGCATACGTGTTGTTGACTCACTCATACTATAATGTATTGGCTCCTATCTCTCCCCCCTCGTTCTCCCCCTAGGTATTACTACCAGCGTGGCATCCTGGCCAAGGTAGAAGGCCAACGCTTGGTCTACCAGTTCAAAGAGATGCCCAAAAACATCGTCATCATCGACGATGACCACGGCGACAGGCCCAGCGATCTGATTGGCTCCCAGAGTGCCATGGCGTCGTACGAGCGCGTGCCGCCCCCGTCGGACATGCTGCTCCAGGTGACGGAGGTCTCCTCCTCCAGCAGCAAGAAGCCCAACATCCTGAGGGGCGGTGGGCGGGCAGCGGCCGCGGCGGTGCACACCCCCGTTGCCAGGGACAACAAGGCGGTGGCGGTGGGGGGAGGGGCGGCGGTGGCCGCCGGCGTCCCCAGGATAGTGACAGTGTCCGCAGCGCCGGACGGGAGCCAGATCCAGCACTCGCACACGGCCATCATCCCCACCTCCTCGGGACCCAGGTCAGTGCACCCTGCAGGGGGACGGGGGGGCGGTTCGTCCACAGCCTACCTGTAGTCGTCCTTGAGCCAGATTTTGAATCCCATACCTCTGCTTCTTAATTTCTTAAGGGCATGCATCTCAAGCGTCCGCTAAATCACCCAATTGTAATAATCTGTTAGCTTAAGTTTAGCTTGTACAACTGCTCTCATTAGTGAATAGTCAAGCTGCGCTGCAGAGTGCTTACTGTACATGTTTCTGTGGGTTTCTGGTGGGCAGGACGGTGCGGGTGGCCATGCAGGTGCCTGTAGTCATGACAACATCCATGGGCCAGAAGATATCGACGATGAGCATGCAGCAGGCTCCCGGGACCCCGGGAGCACCCGGACACGCTACCCTCCTGACCAACGCCTCCCCCATCGGCACGGCCACCGGCAGCAGCAGCTCCTCTCAGCAGAAGGTGTGTAAACACACCACGCAAGCACTACGTTCAGTCTACTTGGAGGTGCTGTAGGTACGATCCAATCAGGGAAGAGATGTTCTGATTAGTCAAAAATGTGCCGGGAGCGGTCTCAAATCTAAATTGGCTCATACAGAGGCAGGCGCAGTCAACTTGAAACCTACCTGCAGCACCTTTTAAGTTCTATTGGCAATGTGTCCTCGACCCCTGACCCCTCCTATCCCCTCTCCTCCCCAGGTCATGATCCAGACCATCCCCACCATGGTACCGGCCACGGCGGAGAACGGGGACAAGATCACCGTGCAGCTGGCCAAGATCATCACCATCCCGTGCCAGCTGCAGTCCCCCGGGGGCTGCCCCGGGAGGCCGGGCATGGGGCACGCCCAGGCCGGCATCAGCCTCTTCGGAGGCCCATTGACCGTCCGGGCCCTGGCTCCGGTCAACATGGGCACGCAGGTGGTGAGGCTCGCCATGCCCTCTCAGGGCCATCAACAGACTCTGGTTTCCCAGGCAGGCAGCGTGGCAGGAAGCGTGGTCACCGTGTCCACAGCCAATCATACGACGCAGCGGCCGCACATCATCAGCGGCATCATCAAGGCAAAGGACCTGGTGATGGGGGGACTGGTGGGGGTGGATGCCTTGAAAGCCAGATCCGTCCAGGTACAAGCCATCCAGGTGCCGGCACCGGCCCAACACCACCCGGCCGAGGTGAAGAAGGCCGACGAGGTCATCCTCATCCCTACCAGCATCAAGACTGAGGAGGTGGGGGGTCACGTGTGAGTGTCTGTGTGTGTGTGTCTGTGTGTGTGTGTGTTTCTGGGGGCAGGTGTGTGTATAGTGGTACGTGTGCGAGTGTAAACACATTTGCATTCATCAATATCCTCTCTTTCAACATCTCATTTGTTTGGGACCCCCCCCCCCCCTTTCACTCCAGCAGTTTATATAACCAGCAACAGTCTGCAAGACTTTCAAAGACTCCTCAAGGCTCTAAAACCTTGCTGCACCACCACCACCTTTGAACTAGCAGTTTTTTACCACAGACAAAATTCTACAGTAAATGTACAGCGCCCCCTACTGTACCACTCCAGCATAGGAACCCCTCATGGAGACACGGAGAGAAATGAGCTGAGCTAAGCTAACGGGACCAAACAGAATCACTACATTTCTGCCCACTTCATGAATGGCCATCAGTAACTGATAATAAATGTGTTGGGGGGGGGGGGGGGGGGGGGGGAATTAAACACTACAACAAAAGTTAAAATAGTTTCTAGCCAGCCAAAATTTCAACTGACAAGCAAAGGAAAAACTATGAAAATAGTTTGTGAGGCGGTTGAGGTGTTGTACAGAAAAATAGTTTTGGTTTTGGCCAAATGTTGAAACCAGCATATTATTGTTCTTAAACCTCGTTCTCTGAAACCCACTGTGCAGATTGAGTGTGGCTGGGGCTGCAGAAGTCCTACAGAGGTTTCAGAGAAACAAGAGCTAACTAAAACTTGTGTGTGTGCGCCCGCGTGTGTATATATATTATATATCTGCTATACAATGTACAACTTAAGATGACAGAACAGCCTTAGTTTAATTTGACCCTTTTCCCATGTACTGTCTTTAAACTCTGTACAGTATATATTTTTTCCATGACTTGTACCAAGCACAGTATTACTGACTCCAGTTCTGTTTAGTTTTTTATGTCGAGGACCTGGAGTCGTTCCAGCCGTCACGGGCATCGTCTTTCGTTTTAACAAGGAGAAAAATCCCTGTGGAATTTCACAACACTTAGTATTTCTGCACACATTGTGGGTCGACCGCGTTACATATGTTTTATTTCATGATGGCGGTGGGGGGGGAAAAAAGGACCGTGTACGTAAAAAATAAATTTGCATCCTGTTGAATTTGCAGAGGCCGGCGCTAGGATGTATCGCAGCCTATTTGTTTATCAGGCGGCCAATCAAATGATCAACAACGCCATAAGAACCAGCTGACATTTTCCCCTGCCCGTCATAAAGGAGTGAGTCCTTCAGCTGGAAGAGGTTTTCGTACTGTGTTTAGACTGTCCTTTACATTTTCTTTATAGTTTCCTCTCCTTTTTTGCAATCTTAAACGAAATCTGGATATAAGAGAGAAAGATGTTCAGACTGAACTGTTTGTATATTCAACATTTGAAGTATATTCTATTTTGTTGTACTCTTGTTTCAAAGTGTATTCATGTAGATTTTAATGATATAAAGACATTTGAATCCTTAAGTGTGACATTTTCCTGTTTTTATTGAGAATACCTACCGTGTTAATCTAGTCAGACTTGATTAGGATAATACCAGTAACATATTTAAAAGCCTGTATTTTAAAATATAACATGGTGGATTGCAGACCAATGGTTGCACAAAACGGATCACAGTTTTGTTCCATTGATGTCCAGAAAGCAACAAAATGATGAGTTAAAAAGCCAAACTGTTATTTGAGCGTGTGTGAGATTTGAGATGGCTAATAAAGTCAATCAATGATAAGTGTTGGACAAAACCAGTTTAGTCTTGGTGTAAAAACTGTCTGACTCATTTTTTTTTTTACCTTGGCTATGTTTACACAGCTGTTGGGAAATAATGTATGCCTTTTGGTAGAGGAGGGTCACCAGGGGGTTCCATGTTGAAGCATTCATATAACACAACCAAAAGCAGATGTCGCACAGAGGGGTTCCAGTGTCTGGTTCTCCATCTATTGACCCGTTCCATGAGCTGGATCAGTAGGCATGGCTGGCTAAAGTCTAGGTACATATTTCATCATGTGCTGTTCTCAAGGCTCAGATTCCTTTTTCAATAGTCATTTTATCTATGCATCTTATTACATTGAATTGCCTCCCTCTGTCTCATTAATATTCACACTCGCCATCTGGAGGCAACCCAGAGACGAGTCATGACTTTGTACTTCCCCCGCTGTCTAGGCATTCACTCTTTCCCCTTGAAGCTAAAGTCACAGATCAGAGAGAGGTGGTCCGACGGATAGTTAAAGGATGGCAGCCTGTTTGGCCCGATCTGCTCCTCCGTCGGCATGTCCAACACCGTGTCCACGTGCAAGGAGTCCCGCGTGTACCAGATGTAGTCCAGCGTGCTGCAGCACTCCCCGCTCGGGCGGATCTTCCACGAGGTGTACCGCGGCTCCGTCGAGCCGTCTCTGCTCAGCTTCTTGTAGGCCGAGTCCAAGCGCAGCGGAGACGACGCGAAGCGCTGGTACACCTCCTCGGATGGCGTGGCGTTGAAATCGCCACAGACGACCAAGGCGGGGTCCGAGTCCAGCGGCGTGGTTCCGGGCGGGTGTCTGTGGACGAGGCTCTGGAGGTGACTCAGGAGATCCGAGCCCTGTGCGCTACGTAGTCTCTCCCAGCCACTGCGGGCCTTCAGGTGGGTCACCGCCACAAACACGCATCTACCTGTGGTGCGGCAGCGTAGCTTCGTCACCACGGCGATCTGTAGGACCGGTGAATGCCAACAGTTAAAAGGGTTGCGTAGTTGACATGGCGGCTGACATAAGACGCTAACATGAAATCAGTCACTTTTCAACATGGAATTAACATTGACCAGTAAGGGGTCACATGCACACACACACACACACACACACCTGATTGGTTGGAATCAGCATGGCGGAGAGACGTATGCTCACGCTATCCAGGAACTCGAAGCGTGATTGGTCAAAGAAGAGCGCGCAGCCGTCGGGACCATTGTTGCCCTCGACATCCAGACACGGGGACCAGGGCTTGGGGAAGAAGTTGCTGCCGTAGCCCAGATTCCTCAGGATTGGCTGGAAGGTGTCATAGTAGTGGTCCACTTCTTGTAGACACAGGATATGAGGTCTGTAAGTGAGGATTTCCTCCAGGATGAGGTATTTTCTTTCTGGCCAACTCAGTGCCTCCATAGGGCACCGGACAAAGCAGTCGGCTCCTTCGCCGAGCGCTAAAGGAATTGAGATGGTAAGACATAAGAGGCCGTGCATTTTAGTGGACCACCTAAAGACACCACCCTGCCAGGCGGTAGGGCGGCCTTCAGACACAGTATTGGTATGCGGCCATTGATCTACCTTGGGCCAATATGTTCCACTGCATCACCCTGACGGGGCCACCGGGGCCGTCACCACAGCGGATGAAATGTCTGTGGAAGCGAGGAGGCCTGTCTCTCAGGGCCTCCTCACACTCTCTGAGCAGCTCCTGTTCCAGTGGGCCCTGATCACACATAGAGGACCCCAGAGCCTCCTGCAAGTGTGGGGGACATTAGAGAGAGACCCGTCATTATTAAACTGCTTGCTTTAGTATTTGAAGTGGTTCAAACCGAACATGGGTCCTGTAGAAGAACCCAACGAGCAAGGACATTCTGGGGGGCAATTCGTGGGGAAAACTAATTGATAAGTCGGCTGCCACTCATACAGCACTCCTCAAAGATATGCACTGGAGGTAGGATATATTGTTAACGATCGCGCTGTGGATTTCATGCGCAGGACGGAAATTGAACCTGGAGTTGTGATTCTTTCTCCAGATAATCATTAAAATAGTGCGTGCACAATACTTGTAACCAATAACTGCTTTTGGGTTGGACTTTTCCTCACCTTCTATCAGGCACGAGACAGACGTAGTGTAGGTTGAATACATGAATGAACGAATGTAAAGGTTTTACTTTGCAGAAAGATGGTTCCGGGTCTCTCTCGGGGTGATGCTGTCGGTTGAGGTGGGCCGGCAGGAGTGGCAGGGAGCGACTGGTACCACCGCTGAGGGTCTCGCTGAGGGTATTGTACAGCCTGGTCGCCCCCCCACCCATTGGGCATGCTGGGATAGAAGAGGTAGGAATAATGTAAGGTTGTTTGGGTGGTTGTGGGTGTGTCACACGTATCGTATCACTTTGCTGCACAATATTATTTGAAACTTCTGAGTACCAGTCATGGTATGACCTCGCCCGGCCAAACCCATACAAATCCCAACCTGCCCTAACTTGAATAAACGCCCTTAAGTCACAGACACAATTGACACACTGGATTATATATGAATACATGGCCACACGCACATGATTTTCCATGATTACAATTCGTGTTATAATTGTATAATAATAATTGTATAATTGAGTATCATTCTAGTTTTTCCCGTGGCACATTTCACAAGCGGTTTCTGTTGACGTACCTTCTGTTAATATCGGACACTAATCAGGATTAGATTAGATTTTGGAAAACCTTTTTCTGCGAAACAACGGTTTCGTCCGTGAAGTTACAACATACGGCCGACAAGTAGATGGATATTTTCAAGTAAAAAAAAGTGTATTCATATTTGAGACTGTTAGTGTTATAACTGTTACATTTAATAGTTTTTTTTTAAATACTTTTAATAAGTATTTAACTACATATCCATCTACATGGATATGTAGATATATTTTCGAGTTGAAATCTCATAGTTAACAATCTGAAGAAAGTAGTATTTTGAGACTTGGTTGGTGTTATTTATTATTGGTGTTATTGTTAATACTTTTATTTCTATTATTTCATAAGGACCATCAGCAATGCCATTTAAAAAATATATATTTTCAGTCTGAGGCCTATAACAATATAGCTTTTAAAGCATTATATGTTCATTCGAACAGCCTGGAAAGATGAAATCCAAAAATGTGGGGTAAAGGTGTTGTTTTATCAGTGCTACGTTTGATCAATGCAACACATTGAAAGATCCTTAAAGGCACGCAATGACCACTACCTTTATAAGCTGACTAAGTGTATACAGTGTATACGGCCACACCAATCCCACACACACACACACACAAACACACACACACACGCACGCACACCCACTAATCAAGTCACTTTAAATGGTATTGCTCTGTTACATAACTGCTCCATAAAACAACTCTCACTCACCCATAGCTTCCACCTTAGTCCAAGATCACTTTTGCTTTGAAGCTATACCGGCAACAACAGTCTGCGTGTCAGACAAACGCTAATGGCAGCCAGATCATCGTGTGAAGAAGTCACAGTGTGTTTTTTTTTTTTGTTCTCGCCCTGACCGGTGTGCTCTGCTGCAAGCGGAAGGACCGACTGACACACAGATGTGTCACCACACTGTGTATGTGTGTGCGTGTGTGTGCGCACTCATGTGCTGTGACTCGGAGGCACTGTTTACTGTTCGCTGTGAGAGGGTGGAGAGAGAGGAAGGGATAGGTAGGGGGGAGAGAGAGGGAGAGGTAGAGAGAGTGCGAGAGAGGAGAGGGAGAGGAGGAGAGGGGGAGGGGGGGAGAGCGAGACAGAGGGAGAGTGAGAAAGAGGGGGAGTGAGAGCGAGCGAGGGAGGGAGGGGAGAAGGAGAGAGGAATTAGGCTGTGTAGACGTCACCAATCCATAAGGGGTATTACGGAGGTCATGTGCTTGCAGGGTAAGTAAATACCCACATTGCGCTACACTCACCCCCCCCCCCCCTCTCATACACACACACACACACACACACACTTGCAGATATGAGAGATTTGTAATGAATACAAAAAGACCCACACCCTTGTTAAGTAATATTGACTTTCATGAAAACTACTGTGACACACACACACACACACACACACACACACACAGTGAATCATAATCATTGTCTAGTCGATAGTACTGTCATTTCCTAGGAAATGGTTGTGCTCTATACTCTAAATTGATTTTAGACTAATTTCTAGGAAGATACATAGGTACGCCATTTTATCTTTTACCCAATCACCAGTAACATAATCACATTATTCATAACTTCTTAGAACATCACATGCAATAGCTGTCCTTGGGAGGGACATTTACACTGGCAGATGAAGAAAACATTCTCCCATCTGTAATGTAAACCAAAGGTCGCCTCCCATTGGAAAAAATCGATAATTTTAAAGAAATAGATTACCGTCTACCTTTACAGATTGTCTTGTATGCAGAATGTGACCAGAGTGATGTTTGTTTTGTTTTCGAATTTGGTCTTGCGATCACGTGTATTTCTCTGGGGTTTAATATGTCTGCCATTCTACGGTATTAAGTTGAGTTGCACTGTTTGACCTTCAGATTGAAACCCCTCTTTTTTCCAACACAAGTACCACTTCAGCTGCTATGGTGTGGCGTTTTAACTTGTAGACTCTCAACCCTGAGAAACACAAGCCCATACAACTTTGGTCAAAGCAGCCATGTAACATGCACATGTAAAAAAGGTTGTTATTAAAAGTTATGTTTGCCAAAGGAGCAAGGACCTCTCCCATTAAATATTAAACATCTGTCATCGGACAAGCCCTTAATACTTTTAAGTATATATACAATATACTCTTGTTGTGCACCAAACATATGTAATCGTGGAGGCATGTATAAATAGTATCAGAAGTTATATTCTGTACAAAACAATAAATACAGAAACAGATACAAATAATGTTTACAATGCTCTGTCTATCAACCCATGACCACAGAGAAATATTAGACAGCTGCTACACACGAGCCGAGCAGAGGAAAAACATGAAGTGGAATCGACAACCAAAGTGCTGCTGCCTGTGTCATTCCTTACCACAACAAACTGCTGCCTTCCTCTGAGATCCTTGCACCACACCAGCTGTCTCCTCACACCACCATCTCTATCTTCAGCACATTGCAACGCATAGGGTTGCATGTGTGTGACATTAAAGTCTAGGTACTGTGTGTGGGTCCGTGTTTGTATTGTGTGCGTTATGTGTGTGTGTGTGTGTGTGTGTGCGTGTGCGTGTGTGTGTGTCACTCTCGTCCAACAGCTGCAGAACAAGGTCACAGCAACACAACGGTGATGATACGTAAAGACCTTCTGCCATCTGCTGGTTGGAGCCAGGTCATGATAACAGGGTTTCCATCACAGAAAGCATAATCCGCTATTCATTCGTCCTGGCTCTATAAGTGGTAAATAAAAACAACAATAGTCATTTCTCAATGGGGTTTTTAGTGATTTGCGTGTATTTAAAAGGCTGTCTCATAGAGCAGACAGGGTCTGTTTTAAAGTGTAAAGAACCGCCTGTTTCAGCTCGATTTCGTACACTGATATTTAAAAAACAAACGCGTGTTGGGCTGAGAGCTCCAGGAAGGAGGGGGACGTGTTATGGTTACGACCCACGCCAACTTTGTGATACTTTTTTTAAGCTAGTGCCGTCGTTGTGTGTGAGCGTTTATAATGAGCGTATATGTTGTATATGAAATGCGCCACATACCGTGGCGTTATACTAGAAGTGTCAGAGAAGCTTAAGCCTCTCTCGGACGCGGACATCAACATCAACCGTCCGCCCAGACGGAGCTCCAGCACTTCCGCCGGTGTCGTGACGTCAGAGAGTAGCCTTCGAGGGACAAAAAGAACGCAACTTGGAGAGAGAGAGCCTGGCAAATACATAGGATTGTACTCCTGTTTTCTCGAAATGACGGTCTTATTTTAGTAACTGACACAATTGCATAGATTACTATGTTGACGATCATATAAAATATATATTACCACGTTTAAAACAAAGACAAAAAAGATTTTGGGTTCACTGCCTCTTTAAATATATTTTGGAAAACATGGCATGATTATACAGCAAAAGACAAGAAGTAACAGGAAAAGAAAACTGTGAATGAATTATAAATCACATGCATTATTTTGTAGTGAGTACAAATTGTTGAGAAAATAGTCATTTGAATTTGAAAATAAAAAGAGCAAGTAAACAACAAATGATTTTTTTTGGAGTTTTTGCAATTGTATTATGACCTTATATTTATTATACATTTATATCATATTACTTTAGGATCCCATACACATCTTGGGGAAAGATTTGTATGGGAAAGGTGCACAAAATGAAATGTATGTAGGAACACGCATTCACACATATTTGAATACACACATTAAACCAGGGGTGCCCAATACGTCGATCGACCGGTCGATCGCGAAGGTAGAGCGGGTCGATCGCGTGACATTCCCCCAAATTTTTTATTTATATACTTATTATCATGGAGAGTATATTATTTATATACTCTCCATGTATTTTCCGCGAGACATCGCCGCGACGCAACGCGTCAAAACTCTCCGTATGTAAATGTAAATCTCCACTCCTTCCACTGCAAGCAGCTTTATTTACACAATTGAACTTATAGCTGCGAATCTGCGTTGTAGGCTGAGCCTTCTGCAAAGACTGCAACGAAAAGTGAACCGCGTCGGCCGGCAGATCGCCTCTCCAGTTCAGTCTCAAAAGTAGATCTTGTACTGAAGAAGTGTGGGCACCCCTGCATTAAACTATACTACGAGGTGGTCTGACACATGTTTATAACTGCATTCTCTATAAGCGATTGCTTGATTGTCTAGTAGCCTATTTTGCTTATGTGTAGCAGTTGTTGTTGCACACGTGCAGTGACGCTCTCAAACTGAACACTTCTGTTCTCCAGCTGACCCAACACACCCCCAAAAGCCTCCAACAAGTGACGGTTCCTGTCCCGAACCCCGCAAGTCACCGCCAGGTCCTCTCGCCATGCTTGCACTACATGCTCAAACAGAGCCCTTTCTTCCTCTCTGAGGGCCACGATCCTCCTCCCGAGTCTTTCCTCGTCCTTCCCGGCGTTGGCGATGTCCTCCTTCATCCTCAGTATGCTCAGGTGCATCCTGCTGTTCTCCATGCTCACCTGCTCCAGCTTCCGCTCGCTATTGCGGACGCCCACCTCCACCGCTCTGAGTTCCGAGGCTTGACTGACCAGCAGTCTCCTGTGGTGGGCTCGCGCGGCCTCCAGCTCCGCCTTCATCTCCTCCCTGGGCCTCAGCAAGGTGCCGGTGTTCTCATGGAGCTCCTCCGTGGACAGCTCCAGGTGGGATTTCTCCCTCTTCAGCCCGGCGATCAGATGCTCGAGTCTCTGCAGCGTGGACTCCTCCTGGTTGTGGCGGGCCTCCGCCTCCCTCAGAGTCGCCTCTCTCTCCTCCAACTCACTCTTCTTCACCTCGCTCTCCCTCAGGGCGCGCTCGGTGTCCCTGGCGAGCTGTTCTATTTCCCCGCGGTACCCGCTCTCCATCTGAACAAAGTCGAGCCCGGCCAGAGTCACTTGACCGGTCAGGGAGTCCACCTCGTCGCTGGACGACAGGCTCCGCCGCAGGGTGACCTCCTCCTGGCACAGTTCCCAGCATCTTTGCCTTGCGCCGCTGATGTCAGCGGTTGCCTTGGTGACGTACGCCTCCTGCTCCCTCTTCGCTTCCTGCAGGAGACGTGCCAGCTGCCCTTTCTCCTCCTCCACCCCACCCATGTTCCTCAGCTCCACCTCGAGCCGACGGTGCAGCTTCTCTCGGCCCTCCTGGAAGAGAGCCCAGTTGAGGACATTGGTCTCCAGCAGCTGGCCAATCTCCTCCTCCATCTCTCGGGCCTCGATGCGGTGCCTGGCGATGGAGACCAGGCGCTCCTCCAAGCGGAGGGTGGAGAGCTCCAGACGCCGAGAGACGTTGAGGTGGAGCGTCCGGGCCTCGTCCTCCTCTCGCCGCTGGGCCTTCAAGCTCTCCGTTACGTCGGCCAGGGACTCCCGATGGACTCCCCCGGCCGCCTTGCCCTCGTCCAGGTCATGGTCAACCAGGATGAGGTCCTCTTGGAGCCGCTGGGTGGTGGTCTCGTGGTTCTGCCGCAGCTCACGCAGCTCCCCCTCGGAGCTCTCCATCTCCCGCATGGCATCCCATTGGCTGTGGGTGGCTTCCCTCAGTTGCTGCTCATGCTGGCCACGCGACACCGCCAGCCGCTCCACGGTGCGCTCCAACTGGGTGCTGCGGTGTGTCAGCTCGACCAGGCGGTCGTCTCTGTCCAGTTGCAGATAGGTGCTGTTGTCCAGCTTCTTCTTCTTTCTGGCGTTCTCCCGCTTCTGCTGTAGTGTTTTCTTCGCAGCCTGCTCCACCTCGCCGAGCAGACGGTTCTTGGTCATGTCGAACATCTCCCTCTCTCGTGTCATGCTGCGTTGTAGTGCCATTTTGTTGTGTTCCACGGCAGCGATGCAGGTCTTCAGTTCTTCCACTTTGTTCAAAGTCTGCTGCAGCTGGACCTGCCTGCTGAGCTTCAGGCTCATTTGGTGGTTAAAAGCAGCTATGTCACTCTCATGTTTGGTCTTCACCTGCTCCCTCTCTGGATACAGTAGAGCATTTTGTCTGATGAGTTCCTCCTGTCTGTTCACTGTGGCTTTGTGAAGCTCTGAGATGCTGTTCAGGTCTGCGTGCAACTCTTCTATCTCCTTTGCATTCGACTCTCTGGCTGCAGTCACGTCAGCCATTATGTCCTGGCGAATTTGATCTCGTATCTTGTGAATTTGGTGTCTTACTTTGCCATTTTCTATAGTTTCAACTTCTAACTGCTCATGTACAGCGCGCCTGGACGTCTCAAGCTTAGTAACAGCAGCTGCTATTTCTTTGAGATGATGACTGGCTTCAGGGTTGAATGGCACTTTCTCTTCTTTCAACTGCTTGTCTAATTCCCCTAAATGCTCCAAAGCCATCATCACAGCAGGGAAGTCGGGAACCAAACACGATGCCATTATCCGTGTTTGTTTTGCACAGGTATCGTTTAGTATTAGGGTCGGCGTTGAAATGTGTCAGGTTACCAGGGCAACGTCACTCTCTAGCTATGACGAAAGCAGCCTACGGCAAGCCGGTGTGGCCATCATCCGTAGACGTATGTGTAGCCATTGTTGTTTTCCGCACAGTTTTTAGCAGCAAGTAGCTGCACAAGAAAACAAGCATGGATCTCATCCCGAAACCTAACTGTAAATCGAACGTGTGGCAATATTTCGGCCTGATAGCAGGCGAAGGGGGGAAACCACTGGACCCCTGCAATCCTATTTGTCGTCTATGCAGGAGGATTGTGCACAGCAAAAACGGGAGCACAACAAATCTAAGAGCTCACCTGAGAACCCGACACCGTAAAATGTTGGCTGCACGGCCACGCGGTGAGTACTATTCGGCTATTCGTCGTTTTCACATGTTGTTATGCTTTGTAAGTCAAACGTTCACGGTATACCAGGCATACCAGACAGCTAGAAGAAACGGATTGATATGTCATGCTCAAACATGCCATTTAATTCACATGCCAGTCAGCTGCCCGTTTCATATGCAGTGCAATGTATTTATGTTACGTTAGTGTCAACTTAAGGGCTTCTCTGGTGGTATTAATACACACGATGCGTTATTGGTGTGATTATGGTATGTAAGAGTGTGTATTAAGTTTACTGGCCATGTATGGTACACAGAAATGGTTAAAACGCATAGAAACAAACAAATGTGCAGAAACTAACACGGCCTTCAACCTGTATGGACCAACAACCAATTGTTGGATGCATGTGTAAATCCATATCTGTGAGCGTTAGGTTTGACAACATGTTCCAGCCTGATCACTGAGTCGGTAGGCTATGTTATTAGAGCATGCCCATGGAAGACGCAGCCCTGTAGGCCTAAGTCTTCAAAGTATACCATTATTAAGTTACCATGTCCATATCCTTTTACCAAGATGAACAGAACTGATTTCAATGTTTTGACATCAATTGCAAACTCCAACTAGAAATGTGCATTTTCGGAAGAAAATTAGCATGATCGTTTTCTGTGACCATGCTAACATGACCATGCTAGCGAGGCTGATGCGGAAGCACGCAAGTCCCCGGGCCACTAGAAACGGACCTGTGATTGATTGAATGATGTTGGCTCATTTGCATATGTTTATTTGCGCATAACTCGGCCACTTTTAACTCAATAAAAACATGAAATATATATTATGATCGGGCACATCTAAGCGGCATGTGTACCACATTGTGTCATTTGGGTTCATGGTTTTCCAAAACTTTCCAGGTACAGAAAAATCTATCCAGACGGACCTTATGGGTCAGCTTCTTCCCACGCCATCACTCTCATGATCAATTAACCAGCCATGTGACCTGTCATGGCTTCTTCCCCACGCCATCACTCTCATGATCAATTAACCAGCCATGTGACCTGTCATGGCTTCTTCCCCACGCCATCACTCTCATGATCAATTAACCAGCCATGTGACCTGTCATGGCTTCTTCCCCACGCCATCACTCTCATGATCAATTAACCAGCCATGTGACCTGTCATGGCATGTCCTCAGGGCAATGCCTGTCACTCATATCGTACACACCCACAGCCATGTTCATTGTGCAATAATTTATTCATAAATGTATTATATTTAGTATATTTATAATTACTTACATTAGCATATGCACTTTACCCACTTTACTGCTATACAAGGATAGCACCACTGTTTACCGTAGGCTTTTGTAGGTAAAACCTACTTTTTGAAAAAACCTACTCTTGCTGTTGTTTGTCATTGCTGTTGTTGAATGTAAGTACAGTGTGAGTTACTGTGAACCGGAGTCAAATCCTTACATGTGTAAAACCTGATTCTGATTCGGCATGGAGCAGTTAGTGTGGGACGTTGGAAAACAGTGGTTAGCTGTAATGGTAATGGTAAACTCTGACAATGGTAGTTTAGTAACGACAATACTGCATAAATAAACATCGCCATAAACTTATTTGCAAACTTCTGTGCTACATGTAGGCTATACAGGCATTGCTACTTTATTCACTGAATGAGACGCTGAAAGTGTAAACTCTAACAATTAAAGTAAACTCTAACAATTAAAACTATTTGTCAAACGTCCACGTTATTACTTGAATGAGAGACTCTGAACACGCTGTTGCACATTTGCCTGCTGCCGTCTCCGCTGTAAGATTTCCTGTTCTGTGTATTCTGGCTCAAATAAATATCCATCATTCCTTCCACTCGGTAAGACTTTGCTGAAGTTAGTTAACTTTTAAGTTAGTTAAAATCTCGTGTTGCTCTTCAGGCTAACAATAACAAGGCAACTGAATCTCACGGAACCAAACTCCAGGCTGATTGGCCAAGGTGATTTTGCCGGGAGGGGAAGGCACTGAGAAAGTGCTTGTAGTTTTTCGAAAAACCGGTTGTCCCGGGAAAAAGCCATTTGCCGGGACATTCCGGGGAATGAAAATAGCCGTATTTTATACGGCTATATACAGCTATACCATCTACTATATGCTTGTCTATGGTCCGACTGAAAATATAACTGTTTTGTGTTGAACCTTACAGAGTATGGAGTTTTGGATTCTGGCTCAGAAAATCCCACGAAGGACGGTCCAGGTCACCTGACCACTCCAAACCAAAACTACATCTCAGATGCAGCAGTTCGACCGGGGGAGCCCTGGCTTGAGGGAGGGCCCTCGCGGGCAGCGCTCTCCCTCCCCTTTTGCCTGAATTTGTGGTTGGAACCCGAGCCCAGCAACGTGTCACCTCCCGGATCCTCGTCTAAGGAGTGGGTGGTCGAGATGGGGGTGTACGCCAAGCTTCACCTTCAGGAGGGCTTGGTATTTGGACCCTTTGTCGGGGAACTGGTCCGAGGAGCACTGCGAGCCAGCCTCACCAATGCCTGGATTGTGAGTAGACCAGTCGAAGTAGAAAAGCTGGTTAATGCATTAATTGTGTTGCCCCATCGGCCATGAGGAATACACCTTTTTGGACGACTTGGTGAATGCAATCCAGTTGAGCCTGTACTGTTTGAATTTAACTAACCATACATTTTGCTCACATCTCCAGATTAGGGAGGATTCTGAATTCTACTACGTAGATGGTACCGATGAAAACAAATCTAATTGGATGAGGTGAGCAATTCACTTTTCACTTGGCTTAAGTAAGATTTTACAGTGTCAAGATTAACTATTAATGTATCAAATGCCTAACCCCCGTTATCTAAAATTCACTGTAAGCCACTTTGGATAAAAGTGTCAAAATGACTAAATGCAAAAAACAATGTGTTAGGTATGTCTCATATGCCACTAAGGAGCAGGATCACAACCTGATTGTGCTCCAGCTGAACCATCAGATCTACTATAAAACCTCAAAGCCAATCTCGGAGGGAGGCGAACTCAAGGTCCGGATTGGCGAGGACTACGCTGGAATACTATGCCTGGGTGAGTCGGCAGAAGCACGATCTTGTTCCAAGTTCAATGAATTTGTCCACAGGGATGGGGGATGACACGGAAGTTGGAAGCATCATTTTCGTACATAATCCTGTTGTATTATCTTTGTTTTTGAAGATACTGGTGATACAAGGTGTGACTTCGGGATAAAGGAGAGCATCCTGCGGCTCTACCTGGACGTCCAACTGGTGACCCTGGAAGAGCCCAGCTCGTCGCTGTGGTTCAACAACAGCCAATCACAGGACACCATGCCCATCATCCACAAGGTGACAAGCACGTCAACCCCGGATTCGGCTGTCGACTCTGGTGGTGCCTGTGCTTCCAGCCAGCCTTCTCTTTATCTTCACGAAGAGTATAACTTTTTCCCAGGAACTGAAAACCTTTTGACTCACCCTACCGAAGCCCTCAGTCGACTTTGGTACTTCTATGGATTCAAGCCGGACCCCACTGGCCAGCCCATTGACTGGAGTATGGCGGTGTGTAAGCTATGTGGTGACCAGGTAGCCTCTGGAGACACCGTGAACCACCTGAGTAGTAAACACGAGATTAGTTCACATCGCTTCATCAAGGGCCAGAGAATCCGGAACCCTCTGACATCTGGTAATATATTTAGTGGTACTCCTTATCTTCATTGCAAAGCATTGTACTCTTCTGCTCATGTAAAGAAGTCATTAGAGAGCCAGGTCGAAGCTATATGCGGCCCATTCTTTAATTGTAAAAATGTCCCTGTACTCATTTAATTTAGATGCTTTCTTTTGATAATCAGAACTTGTTTGATTTGTATGTTTAAGTATGTCGACCGCCATCACTTGATCAATGCATTTTTTTAACTCAAGGTTTTTCATCATTGATCAATAGGTCAAAGGTCCAAGGCTCTGGCCCCAATCCTCAGCAGCTCACCGGATTGGGCCTCTACGCCCCCCTTGCTCCCTCAGCGCTCGGACAGTTTGACCAATGCCATTGGCAACTTTCTGATCAGGGACCTCTACCAACCGGCCATGGTAGAAGGGCAAGGTTTCAGGCAGTTGATACGGAGCTTCCTGCCCGCCTACAAAGAGCTGCCCTCAGCCTGCATGCTGGAGGCCATCCTGAAGGACCTCCACGCAAAGGAGAAGCAGCGCCTGCGGCAGCTTTTGAGATGTAAAACAGTGATCCAGGAAGAAGAAGAAGAAAACGCTTTTGACTACACGCCACAATCGGAGACAAACGAGACATTTCGTCATCACACGGACATGTCTCATTTAGTCACGCTGAGTGTCGATGTCTGGCTCCACGTGTGGCAGGGGGAAACGAGTAGGAACGCGACTCTCTGGGTACATTATATAGATGCAAACTTTGATTCTCAGAACTGGGCGCTGACCACCCAAAGGCTGGTGGAAAGTGAGACGGAACACGTGGGAGCCCAAGTGAAAAGGATGGCCCTCGAGTGGGGAATCCCTCGCTCCCATCTAGTCCTGCTTGGAGGTGACACCGTTGAGAAGGGAAGCCTGGCGCTGAAAAGACGCAACCAAGGTGGCGAGCCAGACGGAAGTGACCATGCTCCACACATCCCCTGCTTTTTTGCCGCTGTGCAAGGCTGCATTGAAGAAGTGATGTCATTTCCCATCATCTCGGAAACCCTGAGAATGTTGCAAGACGTCCTCTCGGGACTGTTCACAGTGTGCCCTAAGAGCAACCCATTTCGGTCTCAAATCGAGCTGCTGTTACTTAAAATACCGTTGGGGGAACGGGCTCATTTACAGTCATGGGCTCACAGTCCGCTTAGCTGGAAAAGTCTCTTCACTGTGATAAACATTCTCACCAAACATCAAAAGTTGGTCTGTGACCTGATCAAGTTGGAAACGGGCACCATAATAAAACACGAGGTGTCCGCCGAGAGCGCAGCTGACGCGGGCGGTCTAGTGGTCCCCGGCGAGTCCGAATGGAAGGTTCTGCAAGAGCTCTGCACGGTCCTGAAGCCCATGGACGTGGCTTGTCAGACCCTCGCGAAGGAGGCCTTCCCTCGTCTCTCGCTGGTCAAGCCCATCCTCATCGGCCTGCTCACGCGCCACCTCGTCTCCCAGCCCAACGACACGTTGCCCCTCACCATGGGGGTGAAGATGAGAATGAGGGAGAGATTGGCGAGTTGCTACGGGAACCCAGCCGTGAACCGGATTCTATGCGTGGCGTGTTCTCTCGACCCCCAGTTCCGTCACCTGGGATTCATGGAGGCCACGGTACGCTTAAAATTTTGTTAATACATACATAAATAAATACGTGTTTTTGTACGTAAATCAAGTGTTTCATTGGAATGGAGGGCGATTTTATGTTTTTTCCGTAACCTGATCGTCTGTTGTGCTTATTCTCAAGGAGCAAAGCACCACCCTTGATTGGCTGAAGGAAGAGGCAGTCAAGATGCTGAAGGAGGACCAGAGGGGGAGCATGGTCTGTGAGCGGAGTCGGATCAAGAGAAGCTCCTCCCTCTCGTCGTCTGATTCGTACGACAACCAGCCACGGAGGAGCAAGCGCATCAAAAACGCCCCACCCATCAGCTTCAGAGGGTGCGACGACGCGGAGGACGAGGACAGCGACGCAGAGGGAGCGGCTGAGAAGGCGGACCCCCAGGAGGGTCTGTCTGGAATGCAGTTCTTGCTTGGCGACCTTTTGGGCTCCCCCGTAGGAGGAACGGCAGCCCTGGCAGAGGAGGAGGCCGTGGACATAGAGCTGTCCCTCTTCACAGCCGACAAGAGGCCTTCCCTGGGAGTTGAGCCGCTGGAGTGGTGGAAGTCCAAAGCGGGGCAGTTCCCGCTGCTGGCTGCAGTCGCCAGGGCCTACCTGGCTGCCCCGGCCGTAGCAGGGAGCGCTGCACAGGACTTTTCAACGGAAGGAGCAATCAACAAGAAGAGAAGTAACATCCCTCCGGAGAGCCTGGCTGAGATGTTGTTCCTGCATCATAACCACATGACCAAACCCACTGAATGAGAAATCTTTTATATCAGAAAACTACACAAACAAATGTTAACGCCTGCCTTGTGGGAATGATTTTCTTTATTGAACTGACTGTTATGTTATTAGGATTGAAGACCATGATGTCAGATACGAGTATACGAGTAGTATATTGTGTGTGTGTGTGTGTGTGTGTGTGTGTGTGTGTGTGTGTGTGTGTGTGTGTGTGTGTGTGTGTGTGTGTGTGTGTGTGTGTGTGTGTGTGTGTGTGTGTGTGTGTGTGTGTGTGTGTGTGTGTGTGTTTTATATATGTATTTGTTGTCATGTCTAACTTTCTAAACTGGTCAACTAACCTGGTTCTAATAAGTCTTGCTGCATTGTTATTGGTCATTTTGTCGTTAACACTTAAAAGAATACTCATTTTTCTCAGTCAGCCCAGCGCGCATTCGACCGAGTTAGCATTCGACTGAGTTAGCTGAAATCAATGGACGCGGATGAGATTGACTAGCGCCGTCGGTGAAGTGAGAGTAAAATACACCATTCCAGCTTCTCCAAAGTAGAGATATTTTCACGATTTCACTCATCTTTGTGAAGAGGGAAAAAAAAAAGACTTGATTGAGCTGCATTTGGAGTTTGTTTAGCTTTCGTCCTTGTGCAAAGTCACAAGCCTGTGCAGTGCATAGGTTGAGTAAATTGCTAAAAGAAATTCAAAGAAATCGCTAAAATATCTTTATGGCTTGTGCATCAGCATGCATCATGGGAGTTTTTGCTGGCGATACTCCGCCATATTGAGAGGACTCGAGAGTCCTAAATCTGCATGAGAAACGCTGTGGCAGTTTCAAACAACAACAACGTCTCCCCGTAATGACAACTAATCTCACGATTACTAAACAATGACCAAAAAAACATAGCTACCAACACGTGTTAAGTAACATTCCAATGCTCAGAATGGTCAATGCGATGTGACGTCACGATGTACGAGCCCTATTTTTTTTACACTTATGTTTTTTATTGAGTTTTCACAACAATAACAGAACAACATATAAACCTAAACAACAAAAAATACACACAAATCAGTTATAAAATAAAACACAATAACTACTAGTTGTCTGAAGACCTTCAATATTCACACATACTGTACAGGAATGAATTAGTCATTCACTTACTCATTG
>OOFB01039037.1:22577-33170 GCA_900323305.1 Trachyrincus murrayi
ACTGGCTTTCGGTTGTCAGCTGTAGGACTACTTTCTGCTGGGCTGAGATCATCGGATTCAGTCTGTCACCATCACACTTAGGATTGTTTCAGATCAGCCCCTCCACCCCACCTCCTCACTGTGTGTGTGTGTGTGTGTGTGTGTGTGTGTGTGTGTGTGTGTGTGTGTGTGTGTGTGTGTGTGTGTGTGTGTGTGTGTGTGTGAGCCACGCTGCCAAAGACAACAGCGACTGTAGGAAACAGGCATGTTGGTTTTACCCGCATGGCATTTGACTGTCTCTTTCTCCTCTCTCTCTCTCTCTCTCTCTCACTCTCACTCACACTCACACCCCTTTCTCCCTATCAATCTCCATCACTCTGGGCTGTTTTTATCTACACACTGTCAGCCTAAACCAGAAGAGGAACAAAGCTGAACACTTTCTTTGTACATTCTGCTACTTCTGGGCTGGGACCAACATTATGGATACTTGTATCACACATTAGCCAGACATCAAAATACAATATGGTATGGGGAATATGGCAAACGCAAAGATCCCATACCGTTGTGTCAGAAAATATTCCTGCTGCTGGTTAGATGTCTAAAGGAGTGAAATGCATTTCATCACAATCTGCAGTCTGTACTAGAGAGAGAGAGAGAGAGAGAGAGAGAGAGAGAGAGAGAGAGAGAGAGAGAGAGAGCTCCTTGTCATCCATTGAAAGCAGATGGAGCGTGTTGTTACCGTGCACTTCTACCACTTGAGCTTTCCTTGTGTTTCTGGAGCCAGTCTGCTGCCCCGGGGCTGATCCACACTGCCTGTGATGGATGTCTTGTGCTCGGCGGCGGTGAGAAGATGGAGCGTACTTGACATGAACTTTTCTCACATGACTGAGATTGTGTCACTGGCCTCTCCTAGTTAAGGAGGCTGACCCCCCTCCCCCCGTGCCACCACCACTCCCTCACTCACAAATGAGTTGCTTGCTAAGGCGTACTATTTTAGTATTTATTTTAAACTTCTTGAATGCCTTTTTGTGCTCTTTGTCAAAAAGAACCCTCCATCATTTAGCATTGTTATTGATCTATTTTGGTATAATGACATGAGGATATATAATAACAAGCCTGATAATACTGATAATACTGTGTGTGTGTGTGCGTGTGCATGTGCGCGTGTGCGATGTCTTGCAGCCAGAGTTTGAAGTTGTTGATTGAACGCCCACCTACCCCAATTGCAACAATATTGGTGTTGGTTGTTTTTCTTGGTTAAGTATTTCCTGTGTGTGTGGGATCCATTAATTTGTTTTGACATTGTTTAGATTGTTCTGAGACTTGTTGATGTATCTCATGTTGGGCAGGGAGGAGAGGGTGAAAAAGAACAGGAGAGAAAGGGGATGGAGAGAAGAGAAAGAGGTGAAGAAGTGAGATGGAGGTCACACATTCATTCTCTCATTTTCCTTCTCATGAACCTGTTGCTAACTTATTGACAAGTCAATGAGTAGCAGGATGTTCAGTGCTGGGATGCATCTCTGAAAGAAACAGGAGAACCCGACCCCCTCTTAGGTTCAACTGAGGGCCCCAAAAAGTCTTTCAGACAATTTGAACCATTGAACAACACAGTTCTCAGTCAAAATACAAAACAAACAAACTGCCAGCAGCCAACACGTTAGCACGATGCTACAGCGAGTGCTCCGGCTCATTCACTCTGACTATACAGCATGAGAATAATACACACATTGCTGTGCTGTTTTCATCCACTGATACACTTTGTACCTATCAGTGTGGATTGACTAATGTGTGTAGCGCTTGTCTGACTAATGTAGCATGAACGCGGGGCTAGGACATGGTCCATTTATAATGGAACAAAAAGGACAGACTGACGGGATCATCAGCCTAGGCACAAAAGGGAAAAAAAACAGACGACAAAAAAACGATTAATAAAACCATTTAGGAATAAAGAATGAAGTTAACTTTCCATGTGAAAAAGAGAGTGACGTGAAAGATTCAGAGAGAGAGGGGGAGAGATTCAGCAATAGGGGAAGTTGGGGGGGGAGAAATGGCATAAAGATGGGAAAATGTGACTTTTGTTGGCCTGGACCTTTGTTTTGGGCAAACAGGGTTTAAGAAGGGAAACAAGGGGATAGGCTGTGAGAGACAACAGCTGAAGCTAAGTAGCAAGGCAAGCCACATGCCTGCAGGACTCCATGGTGAAATGAATGAATACCTACAACACCTCCTCCTTGACTACTTAAAGTATCAACACACACACACACACACACAGACACACACAGAGCTCCTCCCTGGCTTGACTATAGGGCCGTGTGTCTTTTTCAGGGCCCATTAGAGTGAGTGCTGAAACACCATGCCTAACATACTGAACTCTCCCACCAGGAAGATGGATGGATGCTCTGGTATCCACAGCCTGATCCAGGAGGAGAGACGTGGCCGTCCAGGTCGACGGAGGATGCTGGATGGAGCCTCGGTGCAGGGGGGCAGATTGTGGGTAGCGTCCCACCCAGGGCTGCTGCTCCTGGGCCTGATGGTGCTGCTGCTGGTGGTGGCTCCTCTGCCCTCAGGAGCCAGCGTCACACAGCAGGGTGTTCCCAGGGTCAAACTCAGCCACAAAGGTAAGGATACCCAATATGAACATTGGGTTACATTGATGGAGATTGTGAATGTTGTGGGGTACATGGAATATGATTTGGAATACATGTGTATATATTTATTTTTTTCAACATTTTGAAAAGCTAAACACATAAAATGGTCCCAACTTTTTGCTGGGATGTACATGCTTTTATATGTTTATGCTTTCATATTATAGACAAAAGAATATGATATACACACTCAAATCATACTAGTTCGTCCTTCTTTCTTACAAAATTTAAGATAAAAAGTAGCGTGAATACCCGATCAATATGTTTTGTGCAAAAAATCTATAAATCAGACATTTTGTGGTTGTTTCAAATTCTGGCTCTCTCTCACACCCTGCTTTCCTTGTTACATTATGGCTTTTCTCTGAATAATTATGTAACTTTTCAGCTTGTAAATCAATGTAACTGCCTCATCACGTTATTAAAGTAAATGGTGTTTGAAACATAATTGTAAAACAGCAGGACAGATTAATGGCTTCTTGGCTCTATGGGGATGTGAATCCTAGTCTGGTTTACGTACTTTACGCAGGCTGACATTTTGGATGAAATTGCCAATGTGCATAATATTAGTTTTGAATTAAATAAATGAGCGTAGTAGCATATACGGTATATATACACATATATATATATATTATATATTAATTATGGGTGAAACGGTACAGGTATTCATATTGAACCGTACGGTACAGGGTGCACGGATCGGTACACACGGATCGGTACGCACTGCGAACCAAACAATACATTAATCAGTTCTGGCGGGACACTCTAGTCATGTGCCGCCTATCAGCTGACAGCTAACATGGTCCAATCAGTGTACTGAGCTTTATTTCACCCACCACCACCCCAGCCTCCACCTGCTTTGGTTCTGCTCTGTATTGTATGTAGCCTACACAATGGGTTGAGATATCTGATGTTCCCCATGGGGGATTGTATAGTGCTCCCTGTTGTCAAATGTTGGTATGCTGTATTGACATCTGTTATGTCATGATATGTCACTGATTCCAGTAGGGCTCTGGTGCATTCCAACAGAAATAGTCGCATACAATGGTATAAAAATAAATAGCATGCGAGCGCACTATGTGCACGAGCCAATTTATTTGTCATTAATGTTGCCGTAAATACAGTTTTCAGTCTGACATTTGTAGCCATCCCATCTTCTGGGTTTCATAATACTGTTACTTCTGTTCTACATAATCAAATATGTAGGCTAGTTTCTATTATTAAGTTACTTTTTCTCTTTATGTTCCTACATTTAGTCTAAAGCCCTTCATGAGCTAATTCCACCTACAGTATCATCATGCGTTTTTTATTCTTCTAGCAGAACACTATTTAGCTGTCAGTAGTTTTCCATAATATTTCTCCAATGACAATAATGACAATGTAACAATTGAGGGGGGTGCAGTAGGGGGCACCTTCTAATTCAAAAAAAAATTATATTGATTTATATATTGATTTAAATGTATATATTGCAGTGATGCTAGTAATCCAGCGGTAGCACTGCGCCACTCCTGCATGTAGGGGAAACACTGATAGATATCCAAGTGACATGCACAAAAATACTGTTGCTCAGTTTTTCATGCTAATGTCTGTTCCTAGGCTGCAGTGTACTCTATGTGCTATAAACGTCAAGTACCCGGTTTGTTTACCTTGTTCCACCATAGGCAAGCTAGTTTACAGCTCCCTAAAAAAAAAAAGCCTTTTGAACTTTACTGCAAACTTTGTTTTAACGGCCCATTCTACGCCGGCTTCTAAATCTCTAGAATACCAGCGAGGAGGAACTGGTGCTGCTCTATAAAGTAGAATCCCCATGGTGACCCCAAAGTAAACTTTCTCTGCCTTCAACCGTCCACAAACTTTTTGGCCACTTAAGGGCTTCCTAAACCAAATTGTGCTGAAATAGATGTGCATTCATCTCAGTCTCAGTGTCCAAAATAAATACAAGTGTTCAGCAGGAATAAATGGTGGCTGTTTACTTCGCAGTTAGGCTGGAGTTTAGCTACAGTGTGTCTCATTGCATGTCCCTTTTTTCATATGTATTTAACTGTGATTTAAAAAATAACGGAAATAGGGATTGATTGAATATTTTTTCAAGATAAGTAACCGTCATTATCCAAGGTATATGTACTTTGCTGCTTGAATTGTGCAACAAAAAAAAAAGGCTGCAGATTTCAGAGCACAGTGAAGTCTGTTTGACAGTGTCCGTGTTTGGCTCTTAGTTACCAAGACGGAAGGAAAATAACGACCAGCCCAGCCAACAACTTTTGTCACACATCAAGCGAACTAAGTCCTCTCACCAAAGCAAACCAAACGGTGTCCCAGCAGTGATCATGATTCCCTCCAAACATCACAGCTTCCACAAGTAAAAGGGAAAGTGAACGATTCAGTGGGCCTGTGGTCACTTCACAATGCGAGAGCTGACAAGCTTCATAAAATCACGCTATGTGGAAAGCTAAGGCTGCTAATATTTGGGACTTAAAAAAGATCTCTTGATAATGTCAACATTTAGTATTCGTGTTTCATATTGGTCAGTGCACTGTGAATAATCAATGGTTTGAAGTAGGCCTAGAATAGATCTTTATAGACAAAATGTTGTCATGTTGCTCTTCATGACCATATTTGATCGGGAATGATGTGAATCTTGCGTGTTGTTATAGCAATACATTAAAGCTGCATTAGATTGAACAAAGTAGAGTTGAGAATCTTTCTCTGTACTTGTATAAGGCAGTCTGTGTGATACAACACAGGATCACATTGTACAAATATTTTTTTATTGATAGGAATTAAACCCCCTGTGCTCTCTAAATCAAATAAATGTGACGATTAAAGTGCTTCAGTGCTTTATCGTTGAAGCTAACGTCCAAGACCTGTTGAATGGGGCTGCAGGCTGTGCACTCCGGTGAAAGGTGTGGAGTCTTATGCTAAGCTGTAACAGCTAACCATGCCTTTTCAATGGGCTCACAGTGCTGTGTGTTTACAGAACAGATCAGCGTTAGCCAAAGGCTAGCATGGCTAATCTCTCTGTGAGGTTTAGTTGTGGCTTTATAGTGAGAGGGGCACAGGGCTGAGTGTGAGTGTGAGTGTGAGTGTGAGTGTGAGTGTGAGTGTGAGTGTGTGTGTGTGTGTTTTCCTGGGTCTGTGTACTTGTTTTGATTGCATGCATATATGGGACTGTGTGTCTGTGTGTGTGTGTGTGTGTGTGTCTCTATATATTCGTGTCTGAATGTGTGTGTATATGTGCGGTTTCAATGTGTGTGAGAGTGCACAGAGGTGAAGATGGGAGCAGGGGGGGTTTGTGTGTGTGTATAGAAGGAGGTATTAAGGAGCAGTGCGTGGGGGCACTGACCAGAGGGGGTCCTGCAAGTTCAAACAGTGAAGGTTAGCAACCTCCCCCAACCCTTCACACCGAGAGGGTAATCACAAGTCAATCCTTTCAGAATGACTCCCACAGGTCTCCGCCGCATCGGGCCAGTGTTTACTCTGGGAATGCTTATGTACTGACACGCGCTCAATAGAGCGCAATGTACTTACCACTGCAGCTGTCGTCAACAAGAACTATCTTTTATTAGGCTATATTTTATATTCCTTATTTTCCTGAGTTTATCTATTGCATTGTGATGCTTCAGATAATTACTAGCTGCGAAAAAAAAGATGATAATGAAATGGGTTGATTAAATGCCATAATGATACTTTTAAAATATGTCTGTAGCAAAGGTGTGAGCCAATGAAGCACTGGATAATTGTTAATCTATGCCTTGCAGCATCCACTGGTAAAGGATTTCTGCAATTTAAGGCTTATGGTGAAGTACAAGCCTATCGAGTAGGGTCAGCATTAACAGTGAGAGTCTGTTAAATCATGCTATATACTTTTACAATTAACTGTCAACTCTTTATTGTTTAACTATTAGCATCCCTTTATATAATATTGATTGGATACATACTACTGTTATATTTCAAATTTTTATATCATGTTGTCTTACTGTATTTGTGTTTTATATTTTGTAGTTATTTTATTTATATTCTTTATTTTATAAGTGTTCTGTTTTGAGCAGAGAAATTGTGAGGGTAAAAATAATAATAATAATAATAATACAGATAATAAACTACATTTGTGTAGCACCTTTCAAACGGCGATTGCAAAGTGCTTTTGAGAACATCTCAGAATGAATGAATAATAATAATTGAACAAATATGAGAGAAATTCTACATGTATTTGTTCCCCTGTGTCCCTCCTCTCAGAGCTGGTGCAGGGTGGCAGTGTGTCTGTGTTCCTGGGGGCCTCGGGGGGCCTCCACTCCCACACACTGCTATTGGACGAGGAGAAGGGTCGCCTCCTACTGGGGGCCAGGGATCATATCTATCTTCTTGACCCTGATAACCTCTCCAAAGCCCCCAGAAAGGTATAGTATGCTGCTTAACAACGCTTTCCATCTAAAACATGCGCTAAATAGATCTCATGCAAAAAGAAGAAGATAACTATTGCAGATACGACTGGTCATGCTCTGACATGGGGGAGGGTGTTTATCTATACTTGGAAATGTTTAGATACCTCTGCACCCCCGGCAGAAGGGGAATATGCAGGAAGAGTGGAGTGGAGTACTCTGTGGACCATAAATATACACACACACAATAATTACTCCCATCCTCAGACAACCAGACGCGTGCTTAGAGTCACTGGAGATGTCGGCACGCCCTCAGCTATGCACTGCGAACACATCCTCATTGCCTGACTTATCTCCTCATCGTTGCATACCTGTCAGAGGTCATGCGAGGTATTTCTGCGTGACTGCTGCCTGGTGCACTGCAAAGATGGAATGCGCTCTGTCCCACAGAGCACCATCCTGCTCACTGTAATTACATGTTGAGAGCTTACGTTGGCCCACAAACACTGCACATATAACTGCATGTATGTATGCAAAAAGACGTACCACGTGTACACCCAAATGCACTCCAATGTCAGCAAACATAGCCACGGATGACATGTGTTAAGGTTTGGAGAGTTAGACTGTGTTTATGCAGCTGTGGTTGATCCACGAGCAAGACGACTTTGTATTTAGTTGATCTTTATCTTGTTGGTTTAACTCTCACTTCCAGCTCTTAACGTGTTGCCTTTCTGGTCTCTCTCTGGTCACTGATGGAGAGGAAACCACCGCCATCAGCTGTTGAAACATTGACCGCTATATACAGATAGTAATGGAGACAAAAGCCACTATCATCCAGTAAGGATGAGGTAATTATTTCCTGAAGGCCACAGTCTTTACCATAAACCCTCTCCATTGTATAATGTGGAAGAAAAAGCCATGGTCACATCAAAGTCCACCTCACGCTAAAGTCCTCCTGAACACCACACACTGTACTCCACCGATACATCAAAGTGCCGTGAATTGCCCTTGCAGCACGCAAGCCTACAGCACCACGGGACCCGGTTGTGTTTGCTTGTGTGCTGAGGCTCTGTTGACCCATAAATAGCAATGGCGATGGCTCTCCATGGTGGGATTTTTGGGGGAACATGCTAAGCACATAAGCCTGTTATAACACATGTGTGGACATTGAGCGGTATGTTAAGGCACATTCCACCTTATTCACTCTGAAGTGTTCTAATACACCCCTGAACCAGAGGTGTTCATACGAACGGTATTCACAACCAAGCTAACGCCATTGATTAATTCTCCGAAGCCCTGGATCAGAATGTATCTATCACAAAGTATGTGATATTCGTGTTTATAGGCCCACATGTTGGGTTCGATCCGAGTACGGTGTGGAATATTTTTGTACCCTGCTTTTGTTTTTGTCTATTCTCAGATCGTCTGGCCCGCTTCTCTTGACAGAGTGAGGATGTGCAAACTGGCTGGGAAAAATGTAAATGTAAGTTTAAAGAAGAAAAAAAGACAAACATTTGCACAGAAAATAAATGAATCCACTTTGTTCGTGAATTCATCTTCATAAATCAATGCCCCCCCCCCCCTTCGACCTTCTCTCCCCATTGACCTCTGAACCCAGCTGGAGTGTGCTAACTTTGTCAGGGTGCTCCACAACTACAACCACACGCACGTCTACGCCTGTGGCACCGGTGCCTTCCACCCCACCTGTGCTTTCATCGAGCTCACTGGACACAGAGAGGTATTATAGGACAGCATGGTAGTATGTTACTAGCCTCGTGAGACCATCCTGATCTCACTGGACACAGAGAGGTATTATAGGACAGCATGGTAGTATGTTACTAGCCTCGTGAGACCATCCTGATCTCACTGGACACAGAGAGGTATTATAGGACAGCATGGTAGTATGTTACTAGCCTCGTGAGACCATCCTGATCTCACTGGACACAGAGAGGTATTATAGGACAGCATGGTAGTATGTTACTAGCCTCGTGAGACCATCCTGATCTCACTGGACACAGAGAGGTATTATAGGACAGCATGGTAGTATGTTACTAGCCTCGTGAGACCATCCTGATCTCACTGGACACAGAATGGTATTATAGGACAGCATGGTAGTATGTTACTAGCCTCGTCAGACCATCCTGATCTCGCGAGTTCACATTCTGTTTCTCTCTGCAGATCACTCTGGCCTCGAGGCCATTGAAAGCCTCTCCCAAAAAAATCATTATTATAGGACCAATCAGCGCTTGGGGGAGGGAGTTTCAGTTAATGATGAGCAATGAGTGCCACAGTCTGTAGAATTTAAAAACAATGGCCCCGCCCAAGGAAAGTGTAGCAATCGATTGATCAAAGCCATTTTATCTGAAATAGACTGAATAACAATGTTTAAAGATGAACAGAAATTTGCACAGAAGGCTTTTCTCAGAGGGGAATATGTTTTTGCTTTACTTCTGATCAGATTTGGCAAGAGCTAGGAGAGCAAGGGCGTCACTTAGTTATGTAATCTGATTGGCTGAAGTCTTTTTTTAACAACTTAAGGCCACGCCCATATGTGGAAATAAATTGCTGCCCAGCCTCGGCCAGACTGATATTCAAAAACTTGTATACCTGGGTGGTTTCAGGAGGCTAGCATGTTAGGTGAACATTATAAGTGATCATGTGTTCATGGATGTGATGTGTTATCGTTGCTGTTGTTTCAGAGCGGCGTGTTCCAGCTGCTCTCCAGCACGGTGGAGTCGGGGAGATTAAAATGTCCTTTTGATCCCCAGCAACCGTTTACTTCAGTCCTTACAGGTGAAACAATTATTACAGTGAGAGGTGGATACAGTATATCTTTGTTACATATCTAGATCCTGCAAGCACATCTACTAGAAAATACACAATAATCTGTGCATCTCCACCGAGTTGTTTGAGTGAATCTGTTTCCAACAACCATTTTTTCTATCATGATTGCTTGTTTGCACAGCAAAACAGAATATATTAAAAAGACATGAGTTTGGCAAAGAAGTATAAACATTTGGAGTAGTGTGTGTGTGTGTGTGTGTGTGTTCCTATTTGTTGTGTTTTGAATTAGGTAAGCCAGTGAAGTCAAATATACACAAGCAAGGTTCATCAACCAAAAATCCAATTAATAATCATACAATATTTACACAATACATTTTTGTTGAGCAAATCTGAACTGAATAACAAAATTCTTCAAAAGTAGGCTTTAGTCATCCATGGTTATGTCCTTCATATTGACTCTAATGAACCTGTTCTAGACCAGTACCTGTATGCAGGTACGGCTTCAGACTACCTGGGCAAAGACACCACCTTCACTCGCTCCCTGGGCCCACCACCTGACCAGAACTACATACGCACTGAGATCTCAGAGGACTACTGGATCAATGGTAACCAAACACGCACGCGCATACATACACACACACACACGCACACGCACGCACATACACATACACCGCCACACACTCACAGACCAGCTAAGTGCTGTCACAACTTGTTATTCTCTTTAGTTTTTCTTCTAAACTTCATATTCCTAAACTCCTCTGTGTAACACAAGGGACCTCTTGTGAACTTCTGGGCCCATGATGCTGTGT
>OOFB01039047.1:10924-22711 GCA_900323305.1 Trachyrincus murrayi
AGATTGGACTCTAGACAACGTAAAGCTATTGAAACTGAGTAAAAATGCCTGTGCAGTATATTAACTAGTAATGGTTTGGTTACAGTATATTTGTACTTTAATGTTTGTGCACTCTGTGGAGATTAATACCAGAGCTTAATATTACAGGGAAAAACTACTTTTTCAAACAAAATTCCTACTGACGTATTGATGTATATTGTTTTGTATATTCTCCATGGCACCCCACCTCTCTCTCTCTCTCCCTCTCCCTTACTCTGTACTCCTTTTTGACCTCTAGCCTTGTATTTTGCACTGTACTGTATACAAGATAATGTGAAGGGCGCTGGCTAGCCCAAAGCAGCTGCCAAAATCAAAGGAAATGGAAGGAATCGAGTGCTGAATATCTGTGGTACTGACATAAGAGGATTCTTTGCATTTTAAGACTTCATCGTAATATTATTTTTCTTGCATGTCTTAAAGTCCTTTGAGTGTGTGAGTGAGAGTATGTGAGATACCAGTTAATTAATGAACTAACAATCAACCTTTTCATTAAGAGGAAACTAGAGAATGGTTTGTCATTTTCTCTCTGTTCATATTTCCCTGAAGAGAGAGCGGTTGTACCTACGTACGTGTTTACCTCTTCATTAGTACCTGTATTGTGTATTGTGCCATTGAAAGATCAGTCAAACAGACAACAGTGGGAGCCCAGCTATTGGTTATGTACAGACGAATTCCACCCCATCCATGTGTACGTCGTCCTTTCTGCTACTCAGAAAGTTCTTCTCTTGACTGACATTCAGTTGTCTGCTGTATTAATTGAGATTTCTGTGATGACAGATGTATAGTTTTTATTCTGTTTTGTTTTATGGATATGAAGAAAATAACATGGCATGCTGCAAAAGGCAGATTTAAAGGGACATTACACGACTCCACCTTGAAGTATTGATTAGGCTTTGACTACTGGGAGAAAAACAAGCATAACTGTGTTGATAAACGCCATGACAGTGTGTTGGGTTTATAATTATGGGTACTACTATGTTTCATTCAGTGGATGGACAGTGGAAAGTAATGAGACCAAGAAAGGCGTACCCTGTAATACACTGGTTGTAATGATAATTCAGACTACTCTGACTTGAAATGTGCTGTCGTTTCGTGGGTTTGACATTGAACTTTTCATTTTTGCAGGTTTGTCGTAATTGATGAGGTTTTGGGTGGGGTGGGTGTAGGGGTAATTATGAACTTTGAACAAACATGTATGATTTAATTTTTCTATGATTCCTCCTCAATGTCAGTGTTAAAAGTTGGTTTTGTTCATTTGACTTCTAAATTCCTTATTTATTCAATTGATTTCTCTGTAACACATTCCTGAGTTAATAAGCCTATAGAAATAGAGTGGTAACTTTGTTAATCCTGCAGTTTGAGGTGAAGACATTTCAATAAATTATTTCCCATCTTCAACAAAACTGTGTCCTGTGACAATGACCTTTACAGAGGAAGTTATGTCACATCATAAAAGACGTCACGACAAAGCTCTTGTGTCTTTCTGAACACACAATAATATGGTAGTTATCTACGATGTGAGTTGTAAAGACAATGATACATGTTAGGCCTACATGTTAATGTAACATCGGACACATTGGCTTTAAATATTTATTGTAAGTGCTGAATATCAAATCACATTGCCAAATTAATAGCAGCAACATTAACATATTCCCAAAATGTTTTAAGTCGTGAGGACAATTATTATTTACAATTATTGATATGCACACAGTACTGTATTGTCTTTGCAAATAGCCCATACTTCCCCTTAATGCATTTTGAAACCCTAAATTGACACCAAGTGTCGGATCGTCAAACGGAAAGGTGAATCATTATACGCTCCTTGCTGATCGAACGAAAACAAATGCGTGTGATGCAGCATATTAGGCCGGTGTCTATACTTTACAACACACATGAACAACACACTGTTGGATTATTCAAACACACATGCTAATCTTTGAGCTCTTCGGACCCAGAGCCAGATACAATCTTGACAAGCTTCTGGTAGGTTTCAAAGTGTCGCGAACTCAGATAGGTACCAAATAACGCCTGAAGCAGCAACACCGGCCTCATTTTGTTCAGGACGGGCCGGGATATGTCGATGGCAAATCGAAATGCATTCCCCTTGTCTGGCATCGGTGCAGAGTTATATATGGATGCAAGTCCTGCGTTCATTGGTAACGCCAACAGAATTGGGTATAATCCACCGCTGACCACACCGATAAGTGCACCTCTTATCATAGCACACGACGGACAATTGAGATCCGCAGAAAGTAATGGCCCGGACACGAAAGCGTTGTAAAAGGTGACCGTTGTAATGAATGGGAGAACAGCCATGGGGAGAGCCGACGCTATGCGCCCTTGTGTGACATTCAGTGCCCTCCGATAAAGACTGTTGGCTATAAGACCAGCAAATGCTGAATTTCCTCCAAAGTACAGAGGTCCATAGTTGAAAAACTTCTGGTCTAGTTCAGGTAGCTTGTCAAAATTCTCCATCATCATTTCAATCACTTTTGATCTCGGAAGTGGACCTCCGGTGCTTGTCGAGTTGTCGAACATTTCAGACATTTTCCAAAAAAATCCAAAACAAAAATTCACTAGATCCTTATACGTATGTCTTTAGTTTCCTTTGTTTCCCGTGAGTCGTTCTAAAATATTAAAGGAAAATGCACATCCATTGATTGAAGGACGAGATGGATAACGCGAACTATGGTAGAAGCATATGGAGCCCGCGCGCAGCCATGTTTTACCCACAGTTCCAAGGTTGTTGTTGTTTTTTAAACTTTATTGACAATTGAAAATACACAAAATACGCATCGTATGCATTTGTCCTGCGAGTGAAAATGCTCAAGCTTCTCTTGACATTGTAATTTTAAGACAATTAATATAACGTCCTTTGTCGACATATTATTTCTGTTTAGAGCGGGTTTGGCAGTTTTTGGACAGTGCCCGTTGTGGGCGTGTTTGCGACAAATTACGTCACGTATTTGTTTGAAGAACGTTCCACGAGATTTCGTCAAAATCCGCCATCTTTAAGCGAAGAGCAGTAGCGCGTCGTGCACGCCTTTCGTTCGTAGACCTTTATTGGCGAATTGCATCACACAGTGCTGTATCATTTTTTTCATCTGACTGTGTGTTATCGTGTAATGAATGTGAGTATGTCTCATCTGATGCACCGCGAGCAAACAGTACAGTTATATTATTATTATTATAGCGATATCGAATACGTTTCCAACTTTCGGCGGAAATTGTAGCCACAGTTAGCTAACAGTTCTTTGCTATGTTATCTTCATTAGCCTAGCATTTCTTAACACTATGTTAATATACAATTTATATAATCGCTGTATTATATACAGACACCCATGTATTGTTGTAGTCGACCGCAATTGTTTTGCTAAATGTTAGGTTAGCTAAAGCTAATCCACGTAGCCTTGTTAGTGGCGTTTGCTAACGTCGTAGGCCAGAGAGGTTTTGGCATTAACACGAGTGTTGTTTTTCAGAGTAGTTGGCTTTTCGGTGTTTTTCATCGAGCGGTCAATCTTTCATTAAACCAGAATGTTTGATCGATTGCGCCCAGTAAACATTGGGCCCAACAGACAAAATGGCGATGTTGTCAGAAACACCAACCGTGGCTTCCATCTTGAAACACAAGCTACCAATCAGGGCCTACAGGTCGCGTGTCTGCTACATCCGTCCTCGACACAATCGGAGCATTAAAGTCGTTGGATATTTGTTTCGTACACTTTGGAACTACTTTTAATGATTGAGTTAGAAACCATAAAAATGCTATAGAAACTCTTAAGACTACAGTCAATTGGAGTTAATGTGATGTGGAACAACTCATAGACTTGGCTAGGCCTGTAGACCAGAATGCGTCATGGGGTTTTTTACTCCTCCACATTGAGACGACTCAGGAGAGTTGCAGTGCTTTAAAATCCTAAATCAACGTAAATATACCGTGACCTAGGCTAATGAAAACTTTGTTTTGCCACGTCTCGCATGAGAAACGCTGTGGCAACACATCGTTTCCCCAAAACGAAAAAAAAGTCACGATTAATTACTAAACAATGACCCAGAAACCATTACTACCAACATAACTAGCATGCCAATGCTCTGATTGTTCCAAAGTGGAGGCGGTCATTTCAATGTACAAGCCCTATATCGAAGAGAAAGTCAACCTAACGTATCCTTGCATGTTGGACTAAAACAAAAGGAAGCTTCTAAGTCTGCATACACTACTATTTAAAAAAACAACAATACAAATAACTTTTTGCTGTGCTTTTCCTATCTTTTCAGATGCGGCAATCTAAGAGAATGCGCTCGCCAGGCTTATGGCTCAACGAGTACAGCTGGGAGGAGAGGGTTGACGGCCGAAAGCGCCGGAAGCATGATTCTCACAGCAGTGAGAGGGAGAACAAGTCCCGGCGCCAACACAGTCATTACAGGGCCTATGACGGGTAAAGAAATCCCTCTTTTTTTTAATCAGTGGGAAAAAATTGCTGCACTGTGTACCGGCGTGGGGATATTCTTTACAGTGGTTCTAATTTTGATGTTGACGTCAAAGTTATTTTGTGCTGTGACACTCGCTTGTATAAACGCTGCAGTATAGCCCCATATGTGCCTCCTGCCCTCCGTATGAACACACTTCGCTATGGGGGCATACTCTGTGACCACCGCGGGTCGCTGGGGACAAAACTACACTGGTCTTTTTAACCACTTTCCAATGTCAAATCGGCTATTCGAAAGTACCCACCGTACCCGCGCATGTGTCCTTATAACGCACTGATACGTTGTTGATAACGCTGCGAAACAAACATCCACTTCTTGTGTCACGACTTAGGTTTTTACCAATACGTCCTTGGTTGTTAACGTCCATGGTTGGAGCGCTGCACTCCAAACATGTTGGGGTCTACCAACTCTCTTGCATCTTTAAAAAAAAAACATGTAGCCCAGGGCATCTCTGCAGCACTACAGTATGTAATTTATAATGTTATACATTTACATTTACGCATTTTACCCATATCAAAATTGATTCTCCTGTGATTTGGATATTGCACATGGCCATATATGCGAATTCGATAATATTTATATTAATTGTTCAGCCCTAGTGAGTATGGTGGGTCAACATTGGAAAGTGGTTCAAAAGACCAGTGTGGTTTCGTCAATCAGTGTTCAGGACCCTATTTTCCCATCATTTTGGGTCTAAGTGATTTGTCAGCCGTGAAACATCTGCAATGTAACCCTTTGGGGCAATAACGCCCTGTACATCCTCTAAAAGTTCTTGTTTTTACTGTTATTATAAGTGTCTGATGACATTATGGAAAAGATCCCTACAGAGAAATACAACTTTTTTCATTACCTTTCACTTCATCCGGTTTGTTTGTTATTGTGTCTAACCAAGTCACACTCTGAAATCGCGAGAGTTGAGTTGTTGCAGGAAGAGAACGGTGGAAACGGGAGTGAGAGTTGGAGAGAGGAGTGCCATCAAGAGTTTGTTGTGTTGGACTACAGAAAGCGTATCTTTAGCGTTATGTAAAAGATTTTCAGTCATGGCTGAATATTTAGCTGATTTAGACAATGTGAGATTTCAGAGTGAGACTTCTCCTTGAGCGAGACTTGGTTAGACTCAATTACGAACACATTTTTTTTTATTTCTCTGTAGGGACCCTTTCCATAATATTGTCACTTACAATAATCTGAGCCTGTCATTGGCAAAAACAAGCACTTTTAGAGGACATACATTGACAGGGCGCTATTGCCCCAAAGGGTTACATTACAGACGTTTCACGGCTGAAGTGCTCTCGCTCAATACTGGAACAATTTCAAATTAGTCTCATTAGTCACTTGATGGGAAAGTAGGGTCCAGGTTGAAAAATCCTGAAATTATCCTTTAATGCCTTACCCAGCTCACCTTCACCTGGTTGCTGAAGTCTTGTTTTTCTTAGTTCAAACTGTTGTGGATTAAACTGTTGGAAGTTTCCAGATCAGCTCTAATTATAATTTACCTTCGGAAGCCAAAATCTTCCTGGAAGACAGCGGACACCACCAGGGTGCTAGGGCTCTAGGGCTTGTCACAGCTCCTTCAGGTGCCTTAGTGCACCCATTGCTAGTAGGCTGGGCATCATGGGGAACGTTCAACAATACTCAAAATACAAAAGCAGTATTCAGGGTCCAAAGTTTACACCTGCCACCAGCCATAGCTGATGGGTACATATTTCCACTCTGGCAGGTAAAAAGACACTTCAAAAAGTAAATTTTTGACCCTCAACAACCATGATCAAGTAATTGAAGTAATGCATATATTGAAAAGACAGATGTCGTTGTCAATGCGTTGGTAGGTAAACATGCGGTGTTAACTGTGGTGTCTTGACTTTCTCATGCAGTGCTTTATTTACCCCCTCGTACGCATTCCTTTTCTAATGCCGTGATCCCACTAATAAAATATTAGCCACATGCTTTTCTATTGAGCAGGATGTGGGGTGTTTTGTGACTGTAAACCAGTATGTTTCTAATTAAGTTGCATCGCATAAAAGGCTCTGGTGTAGAGTGTCAAAAGCAACAGGCGGGCCATTGGCATCATCACAACCTCTTGGTTGTTCGGAGCTTGATGTCAGAGTAGAAATGTAGGCTTTTTGGACTGCATCTGATCTTCTTCTTGTTCATCTTGTTTGTTTTTTGTTTGTTTTTTCCTGCAGACATTACCTGGAGACCCGCAGCCTCAACCAAAAGCTGGAATCCAGGGACAGGCCGTCGTACCGCGACGCCAGCGGGGCCATGGCTTACGAGGACAGCCGCGGGACAACTTGCAGGGATAACCGAGACAGGGACTGGCACCATTACAGCAAGTCGTCGTGTCGCAGCGGACGCAGCCGGCGGAGCAGGAGCCGGCGACGGGACAGAGGTCGCCGACGCAGCCCGTCTCACCACAGCTCCTACTCGGTATGGAACCCCCCCCCTCCGCAGCCTCTCTCTCTTTCCCCTTTCTGAAATCCAAACCAAAAGAAAAAGGTTCATTTGTCACTGGTGTTCGGATCTTTTCTTGTATGTACGTGCCTGTCCCACTTCTCTCGATTTTGATGTATGTGTTCGACTTGTTAAAACAACAGGTTTTAACGAGTCCCAAACTAAAGGGTAGATTGACGGGGAGGGGAAGTTAATGCTGACATCTTAGTGGGCTGAACTACCGGGGGATGTAACTTGTTAAGGAATCTACAAGCCTGTGCTCTGCGTATAATTTTTTTCTGTACTACCACTGAGAAAGTCTCATCTAAAAAAAATGTTGTTGCCATGTTTTTCTTCTGTAACACACACTATGTGGTGGCTGCCGCCCAAATGCCTTTCTCTGGTGGGGCTGAATTTGAATTTGCTGCTCCGTCCATTCGCCCGGCGGTGTTACTGAACGGCCCGAATCTATCCGCACCTCCCCCACACCTCCCCCCTTGGCCCGGTTGAATGAATGCCGATGATGTCGCGTTGTGGCGGCCTGGTGCTGACTGGCTGATGATGATGGGTTATTGATGTGATGGCGGTCCCCCTCCCCCCGCACGGTGCAGAGGAGGAGCCATCGGCGCAGGAAAAGATCCAGGAGTGTTGAGGATGATGGCGAGGGTCACCTCATCTATCACATTGGAGACGTGCTGAGAGCGAGATGTATAGAATATAAACCTTTTTATTTTACTGTTTCTACTCTCTCTATCACAGTCTTTGTCTTGTCTGGATGATTCAGTTGCACAGACGTAAACAAACGGAGCATAAATTGACTCCAGCATAAATTGACTCCAGGGCTCCAGGGCCTTTTTTTAAAAATAAGTTGTATGGCTAGAACCCACTCTGCAGTGTGACATAGTTAATATTGTGTTGGAATATACCAGCAACCTATTCTGTAGTAGCCTCTAGCTTAACAGAGTGTGTGTATATCAGGTAGTGAACCAGCAGGAGCCCTGTGTCCACAGCCGTCCGTACCGTGGTGCTAACTACCTCTCTCTCATTCCCCGTAGATGAGATAATCTCCACTCTAGGAGAAGGTGCCTTTGGGAAGGTCGTCGAATGCGTTGATCATGGCAAGTAAGTATCGGGAGCATTCATGTTCACGCAAAGTTATTTTAAAAAAGTGTTCTTGATCCCTTTGGCATGACCCCGTATGTTCTCTCATATTTTTGTTTTGGCTATTTAGTGGCGGAGCACGCTTGGCTCTGAAGATCATTAAAAACATTGACCGCTACCGCGAGGCTGCCATGTCTGAGGTAGAGGTGCTTGAACAGATGAACTCGCTGGACTATGACCGGAGATAGTGAGTAGACCCGCTTCATTAACAATCGCGCTACACTGGGGCACACTCTTTTCAAAACCAGCAGCAACTTGACAAATCTCAGATTTAGTTCAGTTTTAGATCCTTTTTTTAGATTGGTTTTTGCACCAATACACGTCGTATCTGATGATTCCTTATACATCCCAATGTACCATATCCTGTTGCAGGTCGAAAAGCCTTTCATAAATCAGTGTTTTTTATTAATTTTTTTATTTTATTTATCAAAGTACCGACTTTGACGAACAAAGATTAAAAGCAAGGCAACTAGGCAAAATGGTAGGCTTGACCAACAATGGCTGCTGAAACAGCTATTACAACTGATACGAATCTGCACAATGTGTAGCTGCAGCAGAAAAATAACAACTCCAGAGTAGCTGTGGAATAACCATGCACGAACGAAGCCAGTGTCTCAAAGTACGAAACGTATCTCCTTACTCCTTTCCTTAGTCCATGTGTGCGTATGTTGGACTGGTTCGACTACCACGGACACGTGTGCATCGCCTTTGAGCTGCTCGGACTCAGTACCTACGACTTCCTCAAAGAGAACAACTTCCAGCCTTTCCCTATCCAGAACATCCAACACATGGCCTACCACATCATCAGAGCAGTCAAATGTGAGTATGGCATCACACGCACAGGAGCGCAAACGTCTCGTAGTGAAACATGCGTTCTCATGCGTCCTCTCTATGGCTTCTGTTTACTCTCGGTGTCCCTTTGTCCTTAGTTCTGCATAAAAACAAGCTCACGCACACGGATCTGAAGCCGGAGAATATACTCTTCATCGACTCCCAGTATGACATTGAATACAGCCCTATCCTGGTAAGCGCCTTGAGTTTTTGAAAGCAAATCCTCCTTTTTTTTAATGTCCTGTGTTATAAACACCCATGGCTGTCTTGGCAACTCTGCCAGTGTCCTTGGCTGACATTCACTCACGTGTGTGTATGTGTGACTCACTCACTCAGAGGCGAGATCAGCGCACCTTGAAGAACCCGGACGTAAAAGTGGTGGACTTTGGAAACGCTACGTACGACCACGAGCACCACACATCTGTGGTGTCCACGCGCCATTACCGTGCTCCCGAGGTCATTTTAGGTGCGTATCTGTAGCATCGTGTTCATACTAACCCGATTTATATTATTTGTTTATATAGCACCTTTAAAAACGTTTACAAAGGCCCTTGACATGCAAATCACTTTAAAATACTAACAGGACAGATAAAAGGATAAATTTAATTGAAATAAAAGACGAGGACTAATAAATTAAAAAGATAGAATAATTAAAAAAATGGAATAATGATATAAAATGACAGTGCTTCTTTTGGTGGCTGTGGTAATTATTTAGTTTTTCCTGATGCATTGTGTGTTTCAGATCTGGGCTGGGACCATTCCTGCGACGTGTGGAGCATAGGGTGCATCCTTGTAGAGTACTACCTCGGAACTACGCTCTTTCAGGTAGGGGTCAGTAGACATAACGTGCACCACTCTTCTTCATTGCCGTCGCTGCTTTGGGGGTCTCATTGTGCTTCTTGGTGTGTTTCAGACCCATGACAGTAAGGAGCACCTTGCTATGATGGAGAGAATCCTGGGCCCCATTCCCACAAACCTCCTGCAGAAAACCAGGCGAGTCCACCTCCTCACGACCAGACTATATTTGAATTTTCTAAGAATGTCTGACTATAGATGGAAGACTACAGCATTTCAGATTATTTAGTTGAAAGAATCCCCAATGGCCACTGTATTTGAGTAATAAGATGGTGTATTAAAGGACTGCTTCCCCGTGATGCAGGAAGCGCCGCTACGTCCACCGCTACAAGCTGGACTGGGACATCAACAGCACGTCGGGGAGATTCGTCAAGAAGAACTGTAAACCACTCAAGGTGAGATGGAAAAACGTTGGTCAAAACGTATCACTGCACAAATGAACCATTTGTCTTCTATACTATTGGCATTCAACGTGGCTAACCCCAACCGTGCTGCTAAACGTTGAACCCCTCTCTTTCCTCCCCACCCCCCCCTCAGGAATACATGATGTGTCAGAGCGAGGACCATCAGAAGCTGTTTGACCTCGTAGAGAAGATGATGGAGTACGACCCAGCCAAGCGCCTCAGCCTGGAACAGGCCCTCAGACACCCCTTCCTGGCCTGCTTCCACAAGGGGAGCAGTAACAACAACAGAAGTAGTAGCAGCAGCAACAAGAAGTCTTAACTCCATGAACTGAGTCAACTGCTGTATGTCAGGGCCTCGGCCATTATCGTGGTCCTGCTTTCTGACTCTCTGGGAGAGATTGTGAACTAGACGGCTGTATCAGTCCACCTGCCCTATCACGTCCTGATTTTGACCATAAAAATCCCCTTAATCCCCCCCCTTTTTTCCCCTTTGATTTAGATGTTTGACCGCATCCCTATGGATTTTTTTTGCTATACATTGTGATATTTATTTGTCATTGGCCTGTCAAATTTTTCACTTTATTTTCATTGTGCATAATGTAAACTGAGGTTAAAATGTAAAAAAATGTGGTATGGCTAAGGTCTGATAATTGTAAATGTTGGGGCTAGAGACACGTGATTCTCTATTTGATTAGTTGATTTGTGCAGTTTTGCTTAACGGCCATTTTTTGTCGGAGGGATTTATAACTTAAGCAATCAACATGTACTTTTCTCAATAAACGTTCCGTCTTTACACGCTGATGTTCATGGTCACATTTTGAATGTGTTGCGTTGCCGCCGTAAGAGGGCAGTAAAGAGCTGTCTGTTTATTTCACAATTCCTCTTGACAGCCACGAATAAGCACTAGTGAGATATTTGACGGATTTATAGATAGCCTATAGTTATGTTTAATTCGTTAAATTGGAAAACCCACAGCCCTGTTATGTAACTATCGAAAAAAATATACAAACAATTCCAATATGGAAATATTCATTCTCTAGGCGAATTGACAACTTGTGGCGTATATATAAATCAATAAACGCTCCGGGAGTATAATTATAACATGATATCTCTAGTTCCGCATCCAACCCTCGTGTCATTCACTTGGATTGAAGTGATCAATCTGAAGCCTCCCACGTGGCCAACAGGGCGGGCACATAGTGCAACACAACTTTTGGAGAGACAACTTGACCCACTGCTTGCTTCACATCCTAAATACTCACTAGCAGGGAACTACGACCTGAAAGACACATCGCGGCTTCTCTGGTCCGTATCCAGGTCGATACAACCTGTGCCTGGCATAAGCACACATTCAACTGCTCTTGTCTCCAATACTAACGAAAGCCCGTTGAACCCTGTTCTGCGACCATACTGGACTTTAGATGTTTCTTTTGCGCGGCGCTCTGTAAAGTTTGTTAGAATTGCGAATCCCTCAACGCGGACACCGTGGTTCCATGTGTCAACGGGACGATTTTGAAGAGCAGGATTTTAGCATGGATACATCGAGCGGTGAGAGTAAGCCGGTGTGCCAATGTGT
>OOFB01039073.1:13986-25607 GCA_900323305.1 Trachyrincus murrayi
GGGGTGTTTGGTTTTGGGGGGGGGGGGGGGGGGGGGGGGGGGTGTTGTGGCTTGTGTTTTTTTTTCTCCAAAAGGTTCCAAGTTCGATCCCCCGATATCTTTTGCACAACCGCTGCCCATAACGACATACATTTGTATTCACTCCTCCTACCCCCCCCCACACCCCCCCACCCCCCACCAGGTTCGTAATGGTGGACTCACGTCCGAGTGTCTGGACTACAACGCTCCGGATCACAGTCCCACCGGAGCCCACATTTCCCTGTTCGGGTGCCACGGCCAGGGGGGTAACCAGGCACGTTCTCACTCGCCGTATCCTCTGTGCTTTCACTACTCTCACTCTCTCCATCTCCTCTGTGCTTCTTTTTTTATTATTTATTACTTCTTACACATTATCTTGGTAGTTGTACAATCTTTCTCCTAGTCCAGCAAGACGTGCCTTTGAGAAAATGGCAATTCCCTCCCCGGGCCCCTGAAGTATCGCTGCCATTGTCGATGCGCGTCAGAAGATCGCTCGCCCCCTTCCAGCGATACTGGAATGTCATGACGTGAACGCCGATGTGTTTGTGTTTGTAATGCCCTGGAAATCTAGCTGGCAAAACAATTGATTGACAGTCGTAATCGGAGGCGGCATTAACTGGGTCCTGCTTCCACAGATGGTGGACTCTATCTTCATACCCCCTTGTGTATCTGGGCTTTACCTCACACACAAGTAAACCGAAACCAATTGTTTGCCAGCGTTCATATTCTGTGACGAAGACTTCTACTTGAAGGGGAACTTTGCCGCTTTTCGGCCGGCTTTGTATCATCTCAATGTGGGTAGTGGATGACCGACTTTGCATCTGAGCTGAGCTGCGCCCCCGAGCGACACGGAGAGCATGGGCAGCAACTGCAGGCGTTTTTACACACTGTATCCCTAATGCGGACAGATAGAGATGAGGCTGACACAACCGGACAAAACTGAATCTCTGGCGTGGTGTTATGGCTCTGATTACCCTGGAGACTTTCCGCATCAGGTGTCCGCAGCCACCGTCGCGTGGAAGAAATATCAATGTTTCCATGGCTCTCCTCTCCTGAACCCTGCTCCCCTTCCTCTCCTCTCACCCCACCTCGGCCCGGCCCTGCACGAGAACCAGGTTTCATTCTCAAAGATACATGAGCCGGAGTGATCCAGGCCAGGGTAAATAAGGTCGAAGCCTGACCAGACGCAGGCTGGCCTCCATTTATTTTTTATTTATTTCTTTACCCCGAAAGTGACCGTGTTGACCGTTGTGCAGCCTCACCCAGCAGCCCCAGAGCCTAATCGGCCTGACTCGGGCCAGGTGAGGCTGCTTAAACCAGCCACCAACCACACACACACTCCACAGACCGTTACACAGGGAGATCCCGGCATGCGCTCACGTAGGAGATGCGGGACAGGGGGGAAGGGTGAAGATTGATCATCCACTCCTCTCGTTTTAAAGGGCAGACCGGGGCGGGCACGGCGCCTTCTTGTCCCAACAGGGTCCACCCCCTACACACACACACACGCACACACACACACACACACACAGCTAGCTTGCTAAGGACTTCATATTGCTCCACAGACGGAGGTGCCTGTTGAATATAACAGGCCAGGGAACCCATGCTCCCGAAACACTGTCTGAATGAAGAGCAGGGATTAAAGCAGGGAGAGATATTTCTCCCTGCTAAAAATGTCGGATTTCCCGGTTCAAAACGGTAACTGTGTGTCTGTGTCTGTGTCTGTGTGCGTGTTACCCCCTCTCTCCTACACACAGTACTTTGAATACACGTCTCAGAAGGAGATCCGCTTCAACTCTGTGACGGAGCTCTGTGCCGAGGTTCCCGAGGGGCAGACCCACCTGGGGATGAGGCACTGCCCCCCCGACCGAGAATCCAAGCCCCCCGCCACCACCTGGGACTTCCGAGACGTAAGGAGCAGCCGACAGACTCGGTTTCCTTCACTTTCACTCTATATTCTCCTCTGCTTTCTCACCAGCCCGGCCCGCTGTTCATTTCTCTGCTTCTCGTTGGAGCATATGAATTAATCATGCGTGCATGAATCCGAGCTGGCAGTGCCTAAAACATGCACACATCACACACACCGATCCCTATCTCATCTGCCATCGCCATTGATATGAATCCGAAGTGTGATTTGTGAGACTAGCTAAATGCCTACCACACATACGCACGCACACACACGTCCGCGCGCGCACTCACACACACACACACACGATCCTATTCAACGTACTGCCGATCTGTAACCCTTTACATGTGCGTCCTCCAGGACGGCACCATCTACCACCCTCACTCAGACATGTGTGTGACGGCGTATCGCACGCCCGAGGGCCGGACCGACGCCCAGATGCGGCGCTGCAGCCCCGGGGACCAGCACCAGCAGTGGAAGTTTGAGCTGTAGCAAAACCGAGAACAATAACAAGGAGGTTCACGCCACACACCACCGTGACCTTTGAACCTGTGCAACTGTTATGTCCCCCTCCGAGGTCGGACGTGACGCCTGGCCGCTGTGCTGCGCCACCGACCCGTCCAACCTTTCTAGATACGAACACTCACACTCCCAACCAGACGTTCTGCCAGCGGCCTTTGCGGGCGGTTGGATTGAAGAAGACCCTCGGGGACAGGGGGTCTCATGAGGGGACCAGCCTGAACCCCCCCCCTTTCCATAAAATATTTCTGTTTACTCTTGAACCCCCCCCCCCCCCCCAAGCTGTCATTCAAGTGCCTCCATAACGAATACTAAAAACGTCCCATGTGTCCACCAAGTACCCGCCTCTTCTCCATCTTCATATCGCGTGAGGCCAGCGGCTAACCCGGGGTACCCGCTACGTAGCAACCGTAGCGCTGTGCTCTCACAGGGCTACGCAGTGAGACCAGATCGCTGTCTGTCACGCTACTGCAACCATTCCAACTACAGCCTGTGGATTCAGGGGCTGGTTTGAGTGGTAGAACACTGCCTGAACAAGACTTGAAATATATATAACACGTCTATATATATTATATATATATATAGACATATATATATATACAGTATATATATATACATATATAGACATATACATATATATAGACATATATATATGTATATGTGTATATATATATATATATATGTGTGTGTGTGTGAAGCATTTACCAAGTGCAATTTGCCCCCCAGAAGGACTGAACAGAAGCTCTTCATCATGTGCCTTCTCCAAAAGACGACCAGCCCAGTACAGTAGCAGCTGTATGTGCCATAATGACGTGCCAGATCCATTGTATTTCACACTTTTAAATGACCTCTGTAAACCGCGACGATCGTACAAAGGAAATGTGATGTCGTGTCACCAGTAAGCGGCGTGTGGCTGTTGTTTCAACAGACATTGCATTGTTTGATATGTCATCGACACAGTCTCATCAAATAATTGCTCCATATTTTTTGTAATATGCTGCTGCACGTTAATATGCCGTTTTAAAGGGAGCATTTCATTCATTTGAATACATTGCGTAGACCGTGGGCTTCGACTCTAAATGCTTTCCTGCACACTTGAAATGATACCAGCATTCTCCCCTTTTGGACTTAATCGTCTTCTGCTTTTGAGGTTTTTGAGAACCGGTAATGATTGCTGGTAAAAAAGAAAAAGTTCAGTAACAATTGTAACTGTTTCAGACTGCAACTCAATAACAATGGTTTCTCCTCCATGGTTATTTACCTATATAGGATAGTAATGCTAGTCCAATGGTTGGTTAATCATTTAAAAATGACAATGTCCTTTTACACTTTGGCTAATGGTAGAAAAGGGGCAGAGAATCTGAATGGTGATTTGGAATGGGCATCACTATGACTACTGATGAATCAAGGAATTGGGAGTTGATTATTTAATATGAGAGGGGGGTGTTAGTTGTGTTTTGGATTTTGATGAGGTTGTGTCAACGTTGGAAAATGAATTAATTAAAATAATTATAATAATAACCAAAAGATGCAAACGATCTCTTTTCTTCAACTCGTGTCTCTTGGGTGAACTCTTGTAGCCTTTTAATATCGTGGTTTAATTGTCACTCGTTTTTGGTCTTTGGTCAAATATGCAATACACTAAGAATATGGCGTTAGTTTCTTCTCCCAGTGCTGGGCAATGCACTGCCCCTTCCCTCTAAGGACTCCCGGTCCATTACCGCCATCTATTGGTAGAAAGTAGAAGGTACGCCACTGACATCTGCATGGAGATTTCTCTGTTTACACTCAAATGTTGTATTAAGTAGTTATAATTTGTGCATACCGGGTTATCATATTACTGTCACTTTTATACTTGTTTATTATCATGTATTAATGTATATCTGCATTCCAAAATTAATATCAATAGGATACATACATAAATGAATCATTAAGTTGAACGTAATGAACCAATTTGTTATGTTAGGTGTTAATTGCGAGTCTATTTACCAAATTGATGAATAGCATTGCATGTAAGGTGTTCACAGTTATTTCTAAATAGATGCGCCATCGTTTGTATGTATGTAGGTATTGTATTCCAAAAACAACGAGCTCAGTGTACCATGGGATATTACTACACTACAGGTGCCTCGTCTCTGTGCAGTTTCAACAATAAGGCTACTCAATCAAAGAGTGTGACACTCAAATTACCTTTGCATACCGAATGATTTCCTTAATTATTTAACATTTTAATTTGCTCAAACATACATTTTTTAGTCATTTCCATCATTGGCGTCAGACCTGATCAACGTTTCGTATCGCTTTTTTGTTGCGCAAGTGACACCCCACACAAAAAGGGACTTCATCACAATGGCCACTGGCGCTCAACTACAATAAATGTTTTAGGGGCAAAGGCTTTCATACGGAAAGGCAATATAAACTTGGGACATATAATATGCTGCTTACGACCAGCCGACTGTATAATAAACACAACACGTGCGTACATTACGGTAAAGGTGTCAGAGCATAGACTAATGGGGTCGGAGTGTACATGTGTTAACCATACAGCACGTGTGAGGGGCTGACCCCTACTGACCCCTACTGACCACTACTATCAGCGCGTATTGTGATAACCACATGACGTGACACTAGTCACCCGTTATTTACTTTCGGACACGGAAGACGTGAAAATGTAAGTATGCGGTGTTCCATATATATGATTTATTTTTATTTATTTTTACTTCCGGTGCCTGTGTTATGAATTATTATTTTATGTTCATTAATAAATGTACGGACGGAATACTGCTAACGTCCCATTGTATTTATTTAATTTTTACCAGATTGTATTTTGACACGAGATCATGAGAAGATTTCCGGTTTCGTATGTTTGCCTTCAAATTAAAAGCACGCCATTCTTGCGTTACGGTCAAGATTAGATCATCTACATTTGGAAACTGTGACTACAACACGTGTCGTGGTTAGTAAATTCTAAGTATACTAGACCAATAGCATCTTATTTTCAAATGTTTCGGTTGACATGCATGTGCGTTATCTGTTACAAACGCGTTTACTTCGGTAAACACCGGAAGTCAACTATTCCCTTCCATTGCTTGCTTGACGGCTGGGTTGAGCTCGAACTTCCAAGTTCAAAGTAAACTGGCTGGAGGTTTGCTTTAGTGTTTCTCGCAGAGTTCGGGGTCTTTTTCAGCAGGCTTGCTTTTAACCGGCCCGGGGTAGCATACCATCATGTCGGTGTGTTGCAGTACATGTTGTAGTTGAGTGGGTGAGAAAGCAGCATTTAAAACAGAGAACGGGCAAACTCACTACGAAGCAACTGGATTGAAGCTGTGTGGTTGATTTGACCTGGATACACGCGAAGCCGTAATCCCACGGTGTACTTCTGACTAATCTGTCCTGGCAAATCCTCGTCACCCCTAATGTTATTACGCTGCTCACTCAACATCGGGAAAGGTGTGACAATGTGACTTTGATCCTCACAAGTGTCGACGGCCCGACCCCCCCTCCTCCCGCCGCTCAAAAAGTTGCGGGTCAGCGTGTTTCCTTGAATAGAAAGTGCGACTAACAATGCACAATTATTGATGACATGATGTGAAACCTTACAAAACTCTGTAGTCATCAGTGACTTTTTTTTTCTTCACAAGGAGTAGCTTCCCCAGTGGCATGAACACATTTAGTTGAAGAAGGAAGTGGAGGCGACATGATGGCACTCTGCGGGAGGAGGAGACAACCAAAGGTGATTTTTGTCCTTTTCGGAGCCTTTTTCGTGGGATACCTGCTCTTTACGAGGAACAGCTCGGATGACATAAGCGCTACGAGTCGACGGGACGCCCCCGTGGCGCAAGACGACCAGGTCGACCAGGTGCCCGACGAGCAACTCACGAAGCCCGTGTACGACAAGCCGCCGTTCGACGCGAGTGCACTGGGTGAGCTGGGCATCGCGGTCAAGCTGGACCTACAAGGAGAAGAAAAGCGAAAGGAGCAAGAGAGCATCGACAAACACCAGATCAACATCTACCTGAGCGATAAGATCTCACTACACCGCACGTTGCCTGAAAGGTGGAATCCACTGTAAGTTGTTCACCTCTTGCCAGTCTTACTCTCAACACGTTGTTTTTACAGCGAGAGTTACGGCATGCGGCGTTTCTGCACCGTTAACAACTTTGTTACTGTGTAATGTTTACCCGGGGAGCCACGCTGACTGAATGCTCTCTCTAATGTGTAGGCTATAGGCCTATCATTAACCATTCACTCACTACGCATTACGAGAAACCATAAGCAGTTATTCAGCTCTGATGACTTGAGTAGACTGATGTAGTCATGTTCCAGCATCAACAGACTTTACTGTAACCACTTTCATTTAATGGATGGGCTTTCATTTAAGCTTTTAATACCTCTAAAAGACAATATTGAAGTTACAAGTGTCTTTGCTTTCATCATCAGAAATCCCTGATGACCATCCGATCTCGTGTATTATAAGATAGAAACTGTGGGGATGGAGTGTAGTGTTCTGATCCATATTATAAACCCTTCCTCCGTATCAGATGCAAAGAGGTGAAGTACGACTACCGGTCGCTGCCCACCACCTCGGTGGTCATCGCCTTCTACAACGAGGCGTGGTCCACCCTGCTGAGGACGGTGCACAGCGTGCTGGAGACCTCTCCTGACATCCTGCTCAAAGAGATCATCCTTGTGGACGACTACAGCGATCGAGGTAGGGATAGACGGACAGGTGGATCAGAATTTGTACCACCTGTACCCCCAGCAGGGCTGAGAGCCATGCGTGCACATACACAGAGACCATCTGACAGATCCGTCTTAGCCAGACCAGTGTTTCCCAACCGTGGGGTCGGTAACCGCACTTTGGGTTGGCCTGATATTCAAATGGGCTTGTGGGTGAGTTTGCTGACTCATAAGCTGTGTAGATATTTAATGGTGTGTTTATTTTCAGACATAAACATGTGATCACACGCCACAAAAGGTTGGGAAGCACTGGGCTAGACAGTCAATGAGGTGAGAGAGAGGATGCGTTGACATGCAGACTAGCTGTTAAAGCAGAACACATCAATAAGGAGATGGTGGATTGTTCTTTTGTGGCTAGGGTGTTCCACTCCCCGGCCGAAGTTTACTGGGTTCGATCGCCAATGACCCGCAACCTAGCTAAGCATCGTTGATGGTGAAAAGTGTTTGCTAAAATGACTTAAAAACATGCGAGAGAAGGAGGGAAAAGTGGGGGTGGGGCCAGGGGCCCCTAGTTCTGGCGCCCCTGCTTCAGATCTTACTTCCGTAATATTATATCTTAAGTTAAACGGGTCACTAGCACAGAAGAAGGCTAGGGGGGGATTGAGTTGATCCTTTTGGGATCAGGGATCATATTATTGAAAAAAATCAGCAGTAAAGAATATATGACATTTATATGTAATATATTAATAATATATACTGTTGTATTATTAGTTCACTCTTTTATTGATGAGGAGGGGACACCTAATAATGCATACTCTCCTCCTCTGTTACGCCCACATAGAACATCTGAAAGCTCCATTGGAGAACTACATCTCTGGCTGGAGGAAGGTGCGCTTGATTCGTGCCACCAAGAGGGAGGGGCTGGTGCGTGCGCGGTTGCTCGGGGCCTCCATCACCACGGGTGACGTGCTGACTTTCCTGGACTGCCACTGCGAGTGTCACGTGGGCTGGCTGGAGCCCCTGCTCTACAGGTGAGGAAACCCCCTTGTAGTTGGTCAGCAACATCGCTTTCGCTCTCTCTCTCTCTCTCTCTCTACTCTCTCTCTCATTCACAGTCTTGTCAGTAAAAGCATTTGAATACAGTGCCACACCATCGCCCAAGTCAAACAAGATATGCCAAATACGTATCCAAACAAGTGTGTAGCTATGATTGAAACTACAAGGAAAAGTCAACCACACCTTTCCAACAAATGCCACCGTCCACGTTTTTCCTTTTTTCTTTCTAGAATCAAGGAAGAACCGTCGGCCGTGGTGTGTCCGGTCATCGACGTGATCGACTGGAACACGTTTCAGTACATGGGCAACGCCGGGGAGCCCCAGATCGGAGGCTTCGACTGGCGGCTGGTCTTCACCTGGCACGTCGTACCGCACTATGAGCAGCAGCGTCGCCGCTCGCCCATCGATGTTATCAGGTGTGTGTGAGCGATAAGCTAAATGCAATTTGACATATCAAGCGGTTGAGGAAATGTGCTTTTGAAACTAGCTTGCGATAAAAACATTGACACTTTTGTAAATGTTTTGCCGCCGCTCTTGTCCAAAGCGACTCACAGGTGAGGCTGAGAACAGTCAATATTGAAGCAAAAACAAAAAGTCTTGAGTGTTGCACAACCTAGTAACAAAATAAATAAAACAGGCCTGGGCAGAGTGCCGAGTAATTATAGGAATTGGGACACAAGGTTGGTATTATTACTATTATTATAATACAATTATTTTTGTGCATAGTAGGAGTTAGATTCAGTGCATCGCAACAAAGTAAGATATTCAACAGGTACACGACGAGGAAGCACACTATGGAGTGTGTTGTTGGTGGCTGGTTTAAGCAGCCTCACCTGGTCCGAGTCAGACTGGTTAGACTCTGGGGCTGCTGGGTGAGGCTGCACACCTGTGGGGCATTGGCCAATCAAGGCCCGCAGGTTAAACCAGCCACCAGCACACACACTCAGGAGGAGCGCTAGCATGTCAGCACGTACCACCTGCTCTGCCTGTTCAAACTATTGCAAACTTTACAATAAACCGGTTCAGCCAACATCTGCCGGTGTCCTGACATTGGAGAAGCCCTGAAAGCCATTGTAGATGGCATGTGGCATCATACACCTCCTAACCGATTGCGTGCTAACGCTGACTTGGTAGGATCCTCCTCTCCTCCTCAGGTCTCCTACCATGGCTGGGGGCCTGTTTGCAGTAAAAAGGGACTACTTCCTGTACCTGGGGACCTACGACACAGGGATGGAGGTGTGGGGCGGAGAGAACCTTGAGTTCTCCTTCAGGGTGAGGTGACAACATGTAACACACACACACACACCTGTTATTGTACACACTTGAGGTGTGGCCCTGTGTTTGCTTAAGCGTCAGCTTGCTACATTGCCTCTGTTCTAAAGTCAGTCTTGTGCCGCCTGTAGTATGCGTAGCCTCCAGGGCGTAGTTCTGGTTTACACTGGCTTAGGTTTGACTTGACCAATGCCTTTACTCTTGCATTTAAAGCATGCACGCATGCGAGCAGACACACAAGAGAACACAAGCACACACGCGTACACTGAAATAATTATGACCCATGAATACTGAAAAAACGGAACTGAAAACATCTTGTTGACTAATCTCAAAAGTTCACTTCAAGTGACTAGTAATGTTTTCCTCCAATGAGAAACTGTCTCTTTTTTTATATATTGGTGATGAACTCTCTAACAAGGAAACCCAGCTTATTGTCTGACCTGGGTCAGACAATAAGCAAAAACCATGGTTGAAAAGTGTATTAATTGAATTCATGTGTTTTTTTGTAAATGTATTTTAGATCTGGCAGTGTGGGGGCAGCCTGGAGGTCCACCCCTGCTCCCATGTCGGCCACATCTTCCCCAAGAAGGCCCCCTACTCGCGGAGCAAGGCTCTGTCCAACAGCGTGCGTGCCGCCGAGGTCTGGATGGATGAATACAAGGACCTCTACTACCACCGCAACCCCCACGCCCGGCTGGTGAGTCGGAGTGAGGGAGGGAGGGAGGGAGAGAGAGAGTGAAAGAGTGAGAGTGGGTTGAGTGAGACAGTGAAGGAGTGGGTGAGTAAGTGGGTGAGAGACAGAGTGAGGGACAGAGTGAGGGACAGAGTGAAGGAGTGAGGGACAGAGTGAAGGAGTGAGGGACAGAGTGAAGGAGTGAGGGACAGAGTGAAGGAGTGAGGGACAGAGTGAAGGAGTGAGTGAGACAGAGTGAAGGAGTGAGGGACAGAGTGAAGGAGTGAGGGACAGAGTGAAGGAGTGAGTGAGAGACAGAGTGAAGGAGTGAGAGAGAGAGGAGTGAGGGACAGAGTGAAGGAGTGAGGGACAGAGTGGAGGAGTGAGAGACAGAGCGAAGGAGTGAGGGACAGAGTGAAGGAGTGAGTGAGAGACAGAGTGAAGGAGTGAGAGACAGAGTGAAGGAGTGAGGGACAGTGAAGGAGTGAGGGACAGAGTGAAGGGGTGAGAGACAGAGTGAAGGAGTGAGGGACAGAGCGAAGGAGTGAGGGACAGAGCGAAGGAGTGAGGGACAGAATGAAGGAGTGAGGGACAGAGTGAAGGAGTGAGTGAGAGACAGAGTGACGGAGTGAGAGACAGAGTGAAGGAGTGAGGGACAGTGAAGGACAGAGTGAAGGAGTGAGGGACAGAGTGAAGGAGTGAGAGACAGAGTGAAGGAGTGAGGAGACAGTGAAGGAGTGAGGGACAGAGTGAAGGAGTGAGAGACAGAGTGAAGGAGTGAGGGACAGAGTGAAGGAGTGAAGGACAGAGTGAAGGAGTGAGGGACAGAGTTAAGGAGAGGGACAGAGTGAAGGAGTGAGAGACAGTATGAGATAGGGGTGGACGGTATGAACGCTATAGAAAGCTATAGAAAGTATCACCGGTATGGATTTGCCCTACGGTATGAATTTCGGCGAAACCATTCAACCGGTTGGCCTCCAGAGTAAATAGACTGAAAGAAAGGAAAAAAGAGACACGCTTATCACCGATCTGTGCGGAGGGAAGGCGTGTTCACTTGAGACGCCGTGACCCACTCCAGGGCTCTCCACAAAGAATGTAATGGTGGCGCTGAGCCAGCGCGTAGCATCTCAACATAACATATTCTCGCTCTGTGTTCAATATGACGGCTGGTAATGGATCCAAGGTTTTGAGCAGAGCTGGAAGTTACAGCGTGGCTGCATGGCGGCACCGGTGTGAGTGCTCTCATTGGAAACAAGAAGGTCAATTGTGCAAAGTGTCAATGAAATTGCACCGCAGCACTAGCGCTATTCAAGAGCATGCCAGGACAAAACACACGCACTATTCTGGATGACGGATCGCCAGAAAAGGGAAAATAATCCACCGTAACTGGAGTCTATTACCTGATTACCAGCTACCAGTTAGTATTAGTAGGGAGAACGCTTTGGTGTCTTTTGCCCTCATTTAAACATTGACATACGGTGGTCCTTATCTGAAGCA
>OOFB01039089.1:0-15621 GCA_900323305.1 Trachyrincus murrayi
GTGCGACTTTGAGAACTGTTTTGCCATGCAATGTAAGTCAACCGCTCCGCAAGGATGTTGTCAATATTACAACACGAAGTTGACATTTTATTTCCAGAACGCTGAATCAGGTTTTGTTATTTTATACATTGGCAGAATCCGCTTTGTCGCGTTCTTTTGTGTACTAAAAGTGCGACTTTGAGAACTGTTTTGCCATGCAATGTAAGTCAACCGCTCCGCAAGGATGTTGTCAATATTACAACACGAAGTTGACATTTTATTTCCAGAACGCTGAATCAGGTTTTGTTATTTTATACATTGGCAGAATCCGCTTTGTCGCGTTCTTTTGTGTACTAAAAGTGCGACTTTGAGAACTGTTTTGCCATGCAATGTAAGTCAATGGGGGAGAGAAAAAAAACACTATTTTGGATTATCAAGTTTGAATCTACAGAGCAACTATTGAAGATATCTCGCCAATATTTGGAGCTACATCATGGCAAGGTAACTACACAAAACAAACCTCCACCAAATTTTAATTTGCTTTAAGAACACTTCAAACTTTCACAAACGTTACCTATTTTGAATCAACGTATTTATATTTCCAGGTACCTCCATCCAGAGCGACACATTGTCCATCTTGAGGGTGGAGTAGGTGTCGTTGAGGTACATCTTGAGGCCCACAGCCTGGCTGGCGACGGAGGACAGGAGGGCAGCGTTGTCAGAGGTAGCTCCTACGTACAGGGCGTAGTCACAGCGGCAGCCCGCCTTCGCCAGCTGGACAGACAGGAGAGTGTTGGGACGAGACAACAAGCTAGCCATAGAATAAAACTACAAACAGTCAAAATACAATATAAATTGTCCTATTTACATTGACTTGATCAGTTTTTAACATTCAAACTTTTACTACACAGAGAAGAGATATTTACTTAGGAGCTAGTGCCAGCCCATACCGTCTCATAATACCACTTTGTACCTCAAGAAGTGATTGCCGTCACTGCAGCGACCAGTCTGCCCTCAGTCCAACATGAGAGGATGAAGAAGTAGCGCTGCCCAGAGAGGGCGTATTCTAACTTATTGTCAATCATGTTGAAGGTACCGCATCCAGTTAAACCATTTAAAGACAGGTAACAGTAAACGCAACGATGGCTGAAGTTCTTGAGAAGCGACCATTATCACCACCACCCGCGCCCGGCAAGAAACCACGTTTGGTTGCAAAGAAAATAAATGATAGAAATAGAAGCGTTGCTTTCCACCGCTGGTGACAGCTTTTGGCGAGTAAAGGAAGTTTGATACTGAACTTGCAACGTTTCTTCTAGACTGGTAACTAAACAGCTGTTAATGCTAATGTTGGCTATGTAACGATAGCTTATAAAAGGTAGCTATAAGGTAACGCTATTGACAGTGCTAAGATCTTTGCAGTAGGCTTTACGTTATATTCAGTGGGGTGATGCGTTTAGGGGGAAGGCCAATGGAAAAATAGCACAGAAAATACCAGTACCATTTCCAACTTCTGATTGGGTGGTCAGCCTACCCCCTCTTCTCCTCAAACACACAGAGCTCTGGAGCAGACCAGTCCACTGCACAGCGTGTCTCTCGGAGCATGCTGAGGGTGTTGCTATGACAACTATGAACTCTGGGCCATGTTTCAAGTAGCAGGTTAGGATATGTTTAAGCTTAAACCAGAACTCTGACTCAAGTGAGCGCTTCTTTGGACTATCTGGATTTTCGGTTTCAGAACAGCTGATTTCAATCTCGAGGAATGAGTTCACTCAATCTCAGATAGGTTGAACCTGAAAAATGCGCGTTCATGACAGGCTTCAAAAGCCATCATCTATCGCACCCTGAAAATGTTATGGATCAGGGAATGCCCAAGCAGACATTGCTATTTAGTCGATTCATTTGCACTACGTCACCATGGAAAGGCTCTGCGAAACTGAAGCCATCTAGCGTTCGCCAGGCAGTTTTTTTATTGTCATAAAAATAACAAAACGTGATTAGTATATAATAGTATATTAATCTATTTTTGAAGAAAGGTGAAGCTGTAGTTTACTCTACAGCCTACTGTAGTGACATACTTTGAACATGAATCAATTTGCATTACAAAACAATGTTAATAAATATCTCCAGTGGTTTTGTGCTGCGAACCGTTGCGGAGCGCATCAAAAATACTTTTGATGCCACGCCGAAACCCAAAAAGCTAGGAGATACCGCGGCTCGGCATGCAGTGTACAAGGAATGATCTGCACTCCTAAGTCCGACCAAAAGGACAAGCCATTATGTCATCGTTGTGTTACATAAATCACTGCTTAAATAGCCTACTTTTGGTTAATGACACAAATGTCAGTACCTTCTGCACCAGAGCGAGCGTGGCTGGGTCGGTGACCGCAGGGGCGGTGTTTGGCATGGCACACACCATGGTCACCCCTCCTGCCAATGCTGCAGCTGTGCCCGACGAGAAGTCCTCCTTGTAGGTGGCTCCAGGCTCCCGCAGGTGCACGTGCACGTCGATCAGACCTGCGTGTGTCATGGAGAGGGTGATGTGTTGGTGTCTACCCTGCGTGTGTCGTGGAGAGGGTGATGTCTTGGTGTCTACCCTGCGTGTGTCATGGAGAGGGTGATGTGTTGGTGTCTACCCTGCTGTGTCATGGAGAGGGTGATGTGTTGGTGTCTACCCTGTGTGTCATGGAGAGGGTGATGTGTTGGTGTCTACCCTGCGTGTGTCATGGCAAGGGTGATGTGTTGGAGTCTACCCTGTGTGTCATGGCGAGGGTGATGTGTTGGAGTCTACCCTGTGTGTCATGGCGAGGGTGATGTGTTGGTGTCTACCCTGCGTGTGTCATGGAGAGGGTGATGTGTTGGTGTCTACCATGCGTGTCATGGAGAGGGTGATGTGTTGGTGTCTACCCTGCGTGTCATGGAGAGGGTGATGTGTTGGTGTCTACCCTGCTGTGTCATGGTGAGGGTGATGTGTTGGTGTCTACCCTGCGTGTCATGGAGAGGGTGATGTGTTGGTGTCTACCCTGCATGTGTCATGGCAAGGGTGATGTGTTGGTGTCTACCCTGCGTGTGTCATGGCAAGGGGGAGTGAGAGCTGTGGAAAACCTGGAACTGAGGGACATGTGGTGAAAAGGCACTAAATGTATGGTTCTTGGGATGATGGAATCAAGTCACAGCAGCAGAAGGTACCATTGGACAACGGCTTTAAAAAGTTGGCGTTTGCAAAACATTATTCATGAGCACATTTATAAAAGCCTTGAATTAAAAAAGTATTCTATTCCAATAAGATCTGTGAATATGTTGAACTTCTATTCAAGTCATAGGACCCAGAAGACTGATTTAATGTACGTTTACTGCATTCCTATGGGGTAAAGCAAACATGTCACGAAGCAACAGGAGAACTCTTATTTAAATGGTTCCTGGGCTCCTCTGGCTGGTCCACTCACCCGGTAGACGGACCAGCTTCTGAGACGTCATGCTGTCGATGTGGGTCTTCACTGGAGGGCTACGGCCGATCTGATGGAGAGCCTACAAACACACCGTCGTACAGCAGCGAAGGTTAAAGGTCACGCCTGGGCATTTCATGACAAGGTTCAGGAGTGTGCCCTATCGTTAACACTAGACGTGTATTAGAGGAGGACAGCAAGTTCAACAGCAATTTAAAGATTTAACAGCAATTGTTCCAAAGGTTAAATGATGAAACACCTGATGAAAATGTGTGATTAATCCCCTACAGTGTAGTCAAAATACTCTTCCTTCCACCAACAGATAACATAGAAAAGTGATGCAAAACGTGTCATTGGTGGCACCTATTGTAAACTACATCTAAATTACACAGATGATATTGGAAAGTTGCACAACATTATTAAAAACATTATTTTACACTACCCCAGCGGGAGCCTCAATGTGTTAAATGGGTGGATTGCCCCTTTAACACAGATTAAAACAAAGCCACTTATCAATGAGGAGTTCACCTGTACAAAGAGCTTGGTGCACTTGATGTCTATGATGAGGGGCACGGAGTAGTCGATGGCCATGCGGCGCGTCCGGTAACCCTTGGTGACGAAGGAGGAGAGGCGTCGGCCCCCACTGTTCCTCATGGAGAGGTTGATGACCAGGTCGAAGTGGTTCTCCTCCAGGTAGTCCATGATGCTGCGCTGCTTCTCTCTGTTGGGACACTCACTGTCCTCCTCCTCAAAGGGCCAGTCCACTGCCATCACCTGGGGGACACATCCAGTTCCTTAATACAGCATGGTCCAGAACTCATCTACATCCTGCTAGTTACCTACAGAGCCTTACATGGTCCAGACCTCACCTTTCACCTATATCTTGGACTCACTGCACCCCTACACTTCACGTCGGGCTCTGAGGTCCTCTGACCGACACCTTTTAACTGTTCCTAGAACTAGTGTTAAAACAAGACTCTGGATTGCTCTTCCTTTGACAAAATTTTTTCAAAAGCAAACTACGTCACTGCTTTGTGTTTTTACTTATTTTTGTTATATTACTGTTGTAAAGCACTGTTCTGGCCTTATGGCCAGGGCATTGTGTATTGGCCAAAATCTGGCAATGAGATATTTATCCCAATACAGTCTTTGTGTTTCTGATAATAGTGAATATGCTGATAGATGTTGCCACTTTACCTTCATGAATTAATAAGTTTAATAGACTATGTTTAATAGACTAAAACTGTTAACTTTCAATGTCAATAGTTTTAAGAATCAAACAGTAAAATAAATGTTTACAGATGTATCAGATATCTACGGGGTGTTACCTTAACTCCGTGTTCAGTGTAGAAGTCTGCAGTGCCCAAGCTAGCGTACAGATCGTAGCCCATACTCTCCAAAGCCTGCACTGTGGGTAGCAGCTCGCTCTTATTCTACACACACACACACACACACACACACACACACACACACACACACACACACACACACACACACACACACACACACACACGCGCGTTGTTCACCCATTATGTCCCAGTTTTGCCCAGGGGCATCTAAAATTATGAAAACATTTAGGCATAACTACTGAATGTTCTGAATGTTTTCCCCTTTTATCCTGGCCCTCCCTTAGGGCTCAGTACCTTGTAGCTGCCTATGGACAGCAGGATGTTCTTCTTGGGGATCTTGAAGCCGGTAGAGAGCATGGCCTTCAGGTAGGCCTCGTAGCGGTTCTCCCCAAAGCAGGCCACCTCGCCAGTGCTGGCCATCTCCACCCCCAGCACCACGTCAGCACCCGCCAGCCGGGAGAACGAGAACTGGGGCACCTGGGAGGGAGAGAGAGATGTGAACATGGTTGAACAATGATAGCGGGCTTTGTGGGCTTTAGATGAGATTTGTGCAAGTGCACAATTGTAGATATTGAAAAGGGCCTATTTTGTGTTGCCCCATGCCAAACTCTCCAGCTCTACATACGCTAGTGAGAGAGGACAAGAGGGGCAACAGCCTCAGTCTGTTTACTTTTACAACCTTGCAGCCAAATGCTGTTTACTAAAAGCTTTTGTTCCAGGGAAGCAGAGTGGGACTTGGTAGAGGAAGCCTTCAGGAAGGGAGGAAGGATATGAGTGGTCCAAAGTCCAGCCCGGTTACCTTGACTCCCACGATGCCCTTCCCCCTCATTAGGCCTATGGGCTCTACTTCCTCCCCCATGATGACCCGCGTTGCCAGGGCAACCAGATCCACACCCAGTGTCTTGGAGACGAATGGGAAGGAGCGAGAGACGCGGACGTTGCACTCGATCACCTTCAACTGGTCGTCCTGAGGGGAGGGGGAGAGACAGTTATGGAGGAGCACATGGTGATCAGCACTGCACACTGAAACACTGAGGGTACCAGTTGGTATTGAATAGCCTTAGACCTGCATGTATCATCAGCATCAGAGCATCCCTCATTTAAACCCTTCAAATTACCCATTGATTTTCTACTACATTCAAATCTTTACCATGACGGTTGTGTGTGTGTGTGTGTGTGTGTGTGTGTGTGTGTGTGTGTATACCTTGGCTATGAGCTGCAGGTTGAAGGGGCCGGTGACGGCCAGCTCCTGCCCGATGGCGTGCACAATCATCTTGATTCTCTCCATGGTCTTGTGGTTGATGTCCTGCGGCGGCGTCACCAGCGTAGCGTCACCAGAGTGCACGCCCGCGTTCTCCACATGCTCCGACACTGCGATGGCGATCACCACCCCATCGCACGCCACTGCATCGACGTCTATCTCCTGAGGAGGTTATTGTCATTTATTCAGTTTTTCCTGAAATGTTCTGTAGTATTTTGAGCTGTATGAAAAGCGTTATACAAGGTGTATTATGAAGAGTTAAATATGATGCGAGTGTGTTAGACCTGCCCAAAATGGATATTGTGAAATTACTTTTGATCTTTGACTTTTGTCAGCTCTGTCATTTACAAGGTGAAGGCTTTGTGATTCTCAGATTGTAAATGTGTGTAATGTGACAATTCCAGCCCTTAATGCTTCAAGAAAAAAGAAAAATGGTTCGATCATTTCAATCCTATCTCGATTATCTCTAAATATTAAAATAACCAAATTATCCTAGTTTTGTATTTGGATATTAAAAGACTATTCCAATACTTCAGTTCCAGCTTAAGCGACAGAGACAGACTTTAAACGAACTGGTTGTAATAATAATAATATTTATGAAATGTTCTAGGGTTCTCCCCAGGATTTTGTTCTCCATGGTGGCACTCCCACTAGTCAGCTGCGGTCATAGAAATAAGAGGTTGGGGCAAGTGGGAGGGGTTAAAGTTTTAATAAAGAAGGAATTTAATAATGAACGTATTTAGCAGCTATTTCAATGTTTAAACGAGGCCAAAAGATACCAAAAAGCTGTACCTACTAATAATAACAGGTTGGTCATTTAATAAACAGAGCAATGTTTTTTTCCTTTTCTGGCAATCTGTCACCCACAATAGCACGAGCATGATTTCTCGGGTGAATAGCACTAGTCCTGCTGTTGTTTTCTTTTGTTTTTGTATTGTGGTTTTGCGTTATTAAAATAACACTGCAGAAATGAAAAGGAAAAAACGGTCAGCAGGGGTCTCCACCAGCTCAGTTCAGGAAGGGAATGATACGCACTGAATTTCCTTTCCTTATTTTTATGAACTATTCAAATATTTGTTCGGAAAAACTAACGATTATCCGAAGCTTGAAATTATGTATTATTAGGCCAGCCCTAATCACGATACACATCTCTGGGATTTTCTCAAAAGAGAGACAGTACAAAGGGCCTTGCTGATCCTTTTAATTCCATTGTGATGTGTGATATGTCTTTACTCCAATAACCGCGTAAGCAGTCCCAACAAAGCCCAGTACTCGTCTATGTTCAGCCAGCTAACCTTGGCCTCCTGGATGAACTTGGAGATGACAACGGGGTACTCCTTGGACACTGCCACCGCGCTGCTCAGGTACTTCTCCAGGTCGCTGTCTGCATATGCCACGTTCATAGCCGCTCCGCTCAGCACGTAGGATGGGCGTACCAGGCACGGGTAGCCTACCGCCTCACAGAACTTCATGGCAGACTGCAGGGAGAGAAGGAGGAGATACTCTTTATAGACTCACCAGTTTAAATTAATTTCCATATTTGCACCTGGGTACGTTATGCGAAGAAGCCTGTTTCAGGCTCTCTTCTGGCAGTCTGCATATGTTGATGCTAGTTGTAATGGAAAAATGAATACTAAGAATAGCACAAATTACATAAATCTCTTTATTTTATTACTAGTTGAAGCTGGGGTAGGCAGTTTTCTGGGGGAAAAAAGCCAAAATTTGAAAATACAGCCCGCCTCCTGCAGCTCACCCATCTGTCCTAAGCCCCTCCCATCAGACGAGCACAGGCAAATGCGCACGCAACACAGGCTACACCAGAGGCACAACAGCCAGCGAGCCAAGCCAGGAGCTCGTCGGGTCATCCGGTTGTTTTTTTACGTACAGTTAAGTGTTACCTCCAATTGCCATAACCAAGTGAGAGGTGAGAAAAGACTGTCACAGACCACAATTAGCTACCATGAACAAATTTGAACATATGAACGAACAACAAACAGTATTTATGCTTAGTGTAAAATAATGATAGAGACCGATGACAACAAAAGCTAAAGTAATGTTAGCCGAGCCGGCATTGGGAGTTTTTCCTTTATAGACCAAATAAATAAAAGCCATTGTTTATTTTCTAGACGAAATGTAATGTAAACTTTTGAAACAATATTTTATTCAATGTATAGCATCGCTAGCTAGCTTAGCCAAAAATTAGAAGCAGTCACTCCTTCATAGGAAGTAAGAAGTAGCGTAAATGCTGAACGCTCCCTGACCCCCACCACCAATATGTGGGCTTTATCCCACGTAGTCTTTTTGTCAATATTATGCAGTAAAGAAATTCACAGCTCACTTGGGTTACACTTTTATTACTTCAAAAATATTGATAACATACCACAATAAATATTCCCAAGCATGAGTTTAAATAATGGTAACATTTAAAAAAGTCCATCTGTGTGGGGCTGGGCCTGCTGCACATGTCTGACCCCTGGTCAGTAGTTTTGAGTGGTAGCCATAGTAACCACCAGTTCTGTTGAAAATATTAGGCATTACAAACAAAGCACGATATCATTGCAGACATATAGGAGACATGTTATGTAATTACATTCCTTGCACTCAGTGAATGTGAAGATTAGACTAAACCCCATGACACAAATGGAGCCTAAACAAAGAAAATGGCTGATAGATCATTACATACACCAGAGAGGGCGTTTGTGACTTACCAAACACACAAAGGGGCACGTAATCACCATCACTGTGGACTTCCCTGGTCTCCTCCTCTTCCAAAGATGAGACAGACTCCCTTCAGCAGGTCACCAGGTGTCATCTGCCCAGTCAATGCTATAGACAGGATAAAAAGATTTTGTTATTATCTTGAGCCAATATACCAAGACGCCCATGCTCAAAATATACAAAAGAAATGCGTTGTTTGTGTGCATTTCTTTTCCGTTTGTGATAGACAAACGTACGCGGAATCCCGAATGTCGTTGAACTCCTCTACATTGATGCTGTCAGCATTCAAATCCAGTGATGTCATACTAAGCACTATGAAATATGAGAAGAACCTCACATGACTGCATATCACTAATGTTGAGATCAGAATATAACCACCACTGTCAAATTTTCAACAATTATCTTCCAAATATAATTTACTAAGACACAATCTCTTTAAATTCCTTCAAATCAGGCATTGGGTCAAAGATAACTATAGATTTCCCATTTATTCCAAATGAATCCCCCCTGGAGGATTATCTGCTTGACACACAAGTTTCTTCCACTAGGGGGCTGATATCATCCATATATAACATCCTAAATAGTAATCTACCAATATACGACAGGCCGTCTATTAAACGTAAGTGGGAGACAGACCTAGCATACAATTATGATGATGCCGATTGACAAAATTTATTGGAAATATCTCAGACAGTATTAGTCGCCAAAAACATAGGCAAATAGAATTCAATATTTTTCACAGAATCTATTTCACCCCACATAGGCTACACCAGATTAATGAGAATATCTCTGCCATGTGCCAGAGGTGTAAAGTAGCTGAAGGTAATTTGCTTCATATGCTCTGGAGCTGCCCTTAACTGGAATATTTTTGGAAGTTCATTATAGCCAGTTTCAGATATCATAGAGTCCAAAATACCATGTGATCCCAGGATATGGTTATTGGGTGATGTCGATATGCTTAACATAACTCACCATAAGAAGTACTCTATTACTTGCCAGCACAGCTGGGAAAAAAATTATTCTTATAAACTGGAAATCCGAAAACGTACCATCACAGAAGTACTGGCTGAATGAACTTTCATCCGATTGTACTCCAGAGAAGATCCTGTACAATGTTAGGAGGAAACCTTCAATATATAACTAAATCTGGGGCCCCTTTCTGGACTCTCTCCCTTCAATAAATCCTCTTAGTTGATACCATATCTTTATTTTTTCTACTTTTCCATTAGTGGACATGCTATTTTCTTTATCTATTCAACATATCCTTAAAGGACCTGGTGTTGTGACTGATGTTGATCATTGTACCATTCCTGGGATGGGGTGGGGGGTGGGTGTGTTTATTTGTGTAATTTTTTGGTGTCTTTGTTTATTTTATTTTCTGTATTCTGTTATTGTATTTTACACTTTGTAAAATGACAAATGTGCTTGTTTTGGTGCGTTGTCAATAAAAAAAAATCTTTATAAAAAAAAGAATATAACCACCAAGCATGCAGGATAAAATTCATGCTACCGTATTTGTCACCGTAATGGAAAATATACCTTGCATCAAGTTGCTGTAGTGATGCGTCCTCATTGTTGCTGGTATCCAGCTCTCCAACAAATGAGTGAATCAAGTTTGAATCAAAATGAACCAGAGAGATGGCATCTGTCTGGACAAATTCAGCTGGTTTCCAGATGATTCTTGGTGAGGACAACAATGGAAAGGGCTATTTGGGCCAATTCTAATTTCACATGATGGCAAACAAAAACAAGTTCTCACCGGTCAGAGAGAGATCCAGCCAAAATGCAAGAGGCACTCTGGCCATGTATACCCTTCTGCGGTGTAGATATTACCCTCATATTCTCATAACTGCAAGACACATATACAATACCATTATAGATTTTGATCATACATATCATTGCAAAGGAATGTAAAACAAATGAAGACATCCTAGGCTGAGATTACTAAGGATTGACTGTACAGGTTGTGAATGTGTGAAACCAACGAATCCACTGGTGGTGGGGGGATAGGGGAGTTAAAGCTAGTTCAAATTTGATTGTTGTTGAAAACCAAAAATAAACGGGGAAAAAATATAAATCACAAAATGGAATCTATATTCCAAAATGTCATGAAATAAATTCTAATTAAGAAATCAGGAGTCAATAGCATATATAAAAAAGTAATGGTTTAGTTTGCTAGATACCAATTGCTGCAAGTCCTGTTCAGATTGTGACTGTAAACACAAACTACTATCCTGGGGGTCATGGTTGCGGTGATGGGATGGGGATGGGGTAGTTTGTGGGCTGTTCATTTTGTGCGAACCACGAAAAGAAACTGGAGAAACTTGTTTACAACAAAATTGACGCTAGATTATATTGGGGGAAAATGCATTTTCCCCCACGGGACAAGAAAATATATAAAACAACTATAATTACAATAACTACAATTATAATTTTAAAAAATACAGTGCAATATTGGATCCGACTTCCTGCCATTGCCACCTAGGACATTTATTTCTCTGCTATAGTATAGTTCAGAAGACGATCGGGACGATTGAAATGGATGATTAACTTAGTACTCGATACAGTAACCTGTATGAGTACTAGTCAGTCATTTCAATCATCCCGATCGTGATTGCGACGCCGTTATATAGCAACATATGGTTACACAATTAGCAACATTCAACACAACCCAACAAACCACTACAACACATTTAGATATTACAGGAAAATGAAGTTAGCAGCTTACCTGTCCAGGAGAAGAACGGCAAGCTCAGAAGGCCGATGCAATTGCAAAGTTCTCTCCATCTCTGAAACGCTTCACCGATATCGATATGTGTTTTATTGCATTTATTGTCAGACTCTTTTAGATAAGTCAGTCTTCCTTATTTTGGGTTGCTTTGTAGTGTAGGCAGTTGTTGGCAATGCTGGAATAGCAACCTTTTCTGCAGGATTTTCCACCATTGAATCTGGCTTTCGCCATCTGAAGGGACGTACATGTGCATCTGCATTTGTATAACAGCCAATAGGAACGCACTCTCTGAAATGACCTGTGATTGGCCAAAGTCTCCCATCACGGGCTACATTTTCTAAAGCCTGAAAACAGAGCCAAGAGGAGATGCAGAAGTCTAGCGTTCCCTCAGACAACTTGAATTACAATATGCTGAAACGTTATTATGAAAAAAATACTGCCTACCCCAGCTTTAACAAGCCTTTGTAGAAATTATCTTTGTACCTAGAGTTGTCTCCCTTCCTCTCCCTAACTGAAAGGCGTTCTGTTAGTATAACCTCTTCCCAGTGCAGCCATGGTTTATGCCCTGACTCCTTTATTGTGTAAATTCCTTAAGTTGCCTTGCAAACCAGCCATGGCCAATCTATATCCATCTTTGGGGTGTAACTGTTCAGGTCACAGTTTGGTTCGGTACTATATATTTTTTATTTGACCTTGGTAGGCTCACTATGGCATCAAATGCGCGGTTCCTTGTCTGTGCCCCAACATGAATGACGGCCCTAACATGAAAGAGTGTATTTGGTACTTCATTTATTTTCTTATTTTTTATTTACCATTTTATATCTTTCCTTTAAAACCGTTTTGATGAAGAAAACAATACAAAAAATAAACCAATAAAAAGTGCAATAATCTTAACCAACCGCAGAATATGGCTGTAAACGAAATAAACACGCCCAAGCCTTTAGTGATTTCCTTGTTATCGGTCTGATTTGGTTGATTTTGCTGAAGGCTGTTGGAAGAGTTAGTAAGTAAGTTAGTTGTTTAAGTTTAGCCGCCAACGGCTTTGCTCTCCTCACGCTGGCCAGAGTTACATTTGAATGGTGTCGCCGTAAATGGGTCAACATGTTTGATGTGCTCCCGCTAGTATAAGTAATGCGCGTCGAGGACGGTCGCTGATTTATCTATCACTTTTTTGTCCACGCCTAATGTTCCCAGACTTACATGACGCTGTGGGATCTAACAACTCTCCGCTCACTATTCTCTACCTTACTGCAGTAAAGTTGGTTATATATTGGATATTTACCAACTTTACTGCGGTCTCTAACTATGTTCTCTACTGAACAGCGATCACTCAGTGCCGCAATCACTGACGTTGAGTCAGTGCCAAAATATCAGTTTATAATAATTATATGGTTGAGACTCCAAAATGCGCTAAAATCAGGCATCTTTCTTTTCCTCTGCCATACCATATTTCAATCAATTTCAACACACCTCCGTGTCGGAGAGCTCCTTCCAGCGCGGCTGGCTGATGCCGATTGTGTCCAGCATGCGGGAGAACTTGAAGCGGTTCTCAGCCGAGTCGATGAACTCTGGCGTGGTGCCCAGGATGCGGCACTGCTGCCGGTGCAGCGCCATGGCGATGTTGTTGGGCAGCTGGCCGCCCATAGACAAGATCACCCCCTCTGGATTCTCTATCTCGTAGATGTCCATGACCACCTGGGGGGTGAGCAAGAGAAGGGTTCTTACTCATGATACACCTAGCATCACCTGATATGAGCATTACATATAGAGGTCACCTATATAGGGTTTCAGTAGCTAATGCCCATATCTAGAGAGATATACATTTAGCTTCAAAAACACATTTATTGAACACAGTAAATGCACAAATCCAAAAAGGGGGGGAAAAATATCAACCTGTGAATCAATACTATACAGTCTACACTTTGAACAAATCTTACCTCAAAGGAAATTTCGTCAAAGTAAAGGCGGTTGCACATGTCGTAGTCTGTGCTTACAGTCTCTGGGTTGTAGTTCACCATAATCGTCTTGTAGCCCATCTACAGTTCACGACCACATGGATACAAATGACTATGTATTAAATACAGCTTCATGCTCATTAAAGCAAACATCTGGATACAAATCAATGGATTTGAATGTATGGGGAGTGTGTGTTGTTGGCCCGAGTCAGGCTGAATAGACTCTGGGGCTGGGTGAGGCTGCACACCTGTGGGTCATTGGTCAATAAAGGTTAAACCAGCCACCACCACACACACACTCAGAAGGAGCGCTAACATGTCAGCACGTACCACCTGCTCTGCCTGCTTAAACCATTCTCAAATTCTATAAACCGCAATAAACCGGCTTAATCATCACCTGCCTGTGTCCTGATGTTGGAGGAGCCCAGATCAGCCACTGTAGTGGCATGTAGCAGGGTCTATTTTTCATTGTCCAGGAAGATAAAGAAGTCCGACTACGGACGCGAGCCTCACCTTGCGCAGCTCCATGATGCAGCCAACAGCGCACCAATCAAACTCCACGCTGCTGCCGATGCGGTACACGCCAGAGCCAATCACCATAACGTGAGGCTCCTCAAAGGCCAGGTCATTCTCCGTGCCGTTGTAGGTCAGGTAGAGGTAGTTTGTGTGGGCGGGCCATTCGGCTGCCACCGTGTCAATTTGCTTCACTACAGGCAGTATCGACCAATCGCGACGCAGCTTCCTCACCGCCAGCTCCGTGCTGGAAGAGAGGGTTCTCAATGGGTAAGAATGGGTGGTCAGAATTGGTCAAAAATGGGTGGAAAATGTAATTTACTTACAGTGCAAAACACAATTGAACCTCAGAACTAAAATACCAGTGTGGGGGAGAACGATGGAAAGAGCAAGAGAGACTCAACACCTACCTCTGGACAGCCATTGCTATCTGCTTGTCGGAGAATCCCAGTTGCTTGGCTTTCCGCATGACCTCTGGGGGGATGGTGCTTTCATCCTAACAAACACAAAGGGGAATATCGGTACTTGGTCATGGCTTTGAAATCATGCAAAGAAATTAAATTCAAGTCTTGTGTTTACATTCACTGCTTGACTGTTACAAAACGTACCTTTATAGCAAAAGTAATAAAGATACAATGTCATTTTAAAACTAGCCAAGATGCATGAGCTACCTGGTTGTAGGTCTGGAGCAGGCGTTCGTGGTCAACAATGTTCTTCATCTTGTGGAGAAACCAGCGGTCAATCTTGGTCAGCTCGTAAAGGTGATCCACAGTGTACCCGGCCTTCAGAGCTGCTGCCAACACAAAAATCCGCTTGTCTGTTGGCATCTGAAGCTCCTGTCAGGTTGAAAAACAGCCCACGGTCAAACATCACTCAGGTGGAAGATTACTAAACCATTTAATAATTTAGCAGATGCTTTTATCCAAAGCGACTTGCAAGGCCGAGAACAATCAAAGCATACAATCAAAATAAAATCGGAAATGCAAGATTAGTGTTTCAATAGGTAACAGTTACAATAGACATAATATATCAACACTTTCTAAATGTCTGAGCGCCCTTCTTACCGTCTCAGAGACTGGCTTGATGGTGTGGTCAAAGCCCACACAGTTCTCGTCCACCATCCTCAGGGCTTTCTGGAAGGCCTCCTCGAAGCACCTCCCGATAGCCATCACCTCCCCTGGAGAAGAGGGGTAGAGGGTTGAGAAGACTGGCGCTTGGGATTTTCAGTCCGCAAAAGGTGTGAAGCGGCCATTTAGTAGCAGGAATTTTTGGCGCCTCCCCAAAGAGGTTTTAGCCAGCGCCAAAGGAAAATCACCACCAAAATGATAATTGAGAATAAAAATAGCAATTCCTCTCTGAATGTGTTTAATAGAAAAGTATCAAACAACTGTTGAACAAGCAGAGTAAACTTAAATACGTCTTCCAGCAGTCAACTCCCCTCTCATCCACAGCCACTATATTTTACATAAGCCAGCTACGCTGCATTGTTTAGACTGGGCCTGAACTGGGCCGTAACTTTTTGCATCCCTCGAAGAACGTGTCTGACACGACAATCTCCTGTTGACATGTGTAAAAGGGCGACTACAGAAGAAGTTCATGTGAAAACAGCTAGCGACAGCTAGCATAGCTTTTTGGAAGACAGCCTTCGAATCGGATCACCTGTGAGGCAAGT
>OOFB01039089.1:24695-35177 GCA_900323305.1 Trachyrincus murrayi
GGGAGGGAGAGAGAGAGGGAGAGAGAAAGAGAGGGAGAGAGAGAGAGAGAGGTAGTGTTTGGAAGCTTTCCAGGTTCATGCTCCCTATAAAGCCAGCTAATGCCTAATGCTTGGGGAAGCAAGCGCGTGTGTGTGTGTGTGTGTGTGTGTGTGTGTGTGTGTGTGTGTGTGTGTGTGTGTGTGTGTGTGTGTGTGTGTGTGTGTGTGTGTGTGTGTGTGAGAGAGAGAGAGACCTTGATGGAGACCTCCTGCACCAGGTTTCTCTGGTCAGGGTTGTCCATTGGCACGCTGGCCGCGGGGGTGCCGTCCATCACCAGCCTGCCCAGCAGGGTGCCCTTCTCCCGGATCCTCTTGGTCAGGCAGCGAGTATCCACTCCTGAAGTGGGATGACACCACCATCATCATCATTTTTTTCTTGAATAGCGCAAGTGCTGCGGTGTAATTTCATTGAAACTTTGCACAATGTACAAACCACCTTTTTAGTTTTATGCTAATTGACCCCCACGGCTTTGAACGTATGACCCCCATACGTTCAAAACTTTTTATATTAAACAGAACAAGAAAATGGAATCTTCCGACATGTGTTGTCCTTTGTACTTTACTACGCAACGCTGTCGGACACAGCGTTCAGTGGCTCGTCTGGTGTGCAACCTGCTTTACATTGAAGCTCTGCCGTAACCAAGTCGGACTCGGACCAAGAGCGGATCTGAAAGCCAAGACTTCAACACAGCACTTACTCGTGATACTGCAGTTTTGCTTTTTGAAGTGTTATTTAAATTAAATAAAAAACCAATTGAACTGTATCAGAAATTAAATGGGGTAAAAAACTACGCCACCTAAATGTCGGCGTTGTGACAGCTCTATTTTGAAAGGTTACATGGTGGCGCAGCGCCACTATTGCATTCTTTGGGGAGAACCCTGCAACCGTGACCATAGCCCCTTTCACACATGAATGCCGTAAAATTGCCAGATTAAGTTGTCCGGTAAAGGTGCATTCACGCCTTTCTGCCATTTTAGCGGACTGCTACCATTCTCACACAGAATCGGCAATGCCGTTAGTCCTCTGTTGTCATTTCCTGGAAATTACATGTTACCTTTGCGACAGAATCACTACAGTTTGAAAACAATATGTCCAATTCGCTGTTTTTGCCAATCCTTCGATTAAACCTTTGTCACTACCCGAGCCGCTGAGCTGCCCGATCCGCCGTAAGAACAGCTTTACGTTTTACAGTGGTTTATATTTCCCTCCTGCATGTTTACCATGGATGTATAATAAGAACGGTGTCTACACTGCAAAGCTGGCGCAGAATAAACTCGTCACCTTGAGACACAATTCGACAAGAGCATCATGCGTCGGCACGTCCTATGTGGTGTGTTAATGTTACGGTATTGTTCACACATAAGATCGTTACAGAACTTTACCGGTAATGTTACGTCTAATGCAAGGAAATTGGCTGAGCGTATTTGCCGGCATTTCGATACCAGCTCCCATTCGTACATCGCCCCTATGCCGTTAAATTACAAGCGCAGGCTGCATGTGTGAAAGGGGCTCATGAATACTGGCACTGCTCTGGCCAACACTCCCAGCGAGTTAGTTGAGAGTAGGTTGCAAATAAGTGAGCATGACACTCATTGGCAGAATAGACTCCATGCTGAAAAAAATGTGCCCAAATCTACACCCTCATAACAGTCGTGTTATGAGGGTGTAGATTTGGGCACATTTTTTTCAGCACGGAGTCTATTCTGCCTGCCGTTTTTGACACTTTTTTCTTAGCTGATCAATTTACATGGCCTAGATGAGTGCGATTTGACATAATTTAATATGCCTCAGGTGTGAATACAAGGACAAAAGAAAGTTCCGCTTCCGTTTGCGCTCTACACTTGAGTTTTGGTGTATAGAGGCCTTGAGCCTCACAGACTGTCAAGGCTGCCGCTTGGTGCAACTAAACTGACCTTCTAGTCCAGGGATGCCTTGTTCTTTGAGCCACTGGTCCAGGGACAGGGCTGAGTTCCAGTGACTGGGAAACTGGCTCAGCTCCCCCACTATCAGAGCTGCCGCATGGATCCTGGAAGACTCAAACCACTGAGACAGAGACAGACAGAACAGTAGATTTTATGGCTGTCAAACATATTTTTACTACCAGCATTGATTTTTATCTTCAGATATCGGCCAATATAGATTTCTAAGTATACCTAAAAGTATACTTAAAGGAATGTTCCACCGGCACAGCCACGTACATTTTTAGTGTTATCATAATGTGATGATAGTGTCCCAAGCTGTCGAAATGTACCCACAAACCAAACAAAAACGCACAGAATAAACTATAGACGCGAGTCGTATAACATTGTCAATTCACTACAACGTCCATGGTGCATTGCTGGGAAAGCGTGAGTCGAGCCGGACATTACAGGAACTACACAGTTGGGTTGAGATACAGGTGTGGTTGATTGGACTGATTGGAAGAGTCTAAGGATATATATTTAAATATAATTCATAGAATAAATACATATATTAAGAATAAAAAGATAAATATAACATTAATAATTATTATTTATTTAATTATAAAATATAAATGTTTGCAAGCTATTGCTGTTCCTCCCCTCCTGTGTCAGTTAGTTTAACCCATCTAGTATATAGTCCCCCTCATGTCTCCATTGTAAGAGGTCACGTTTGAATTTCAGTTCCTGGTTGTCTGTCTACTGGTATGTTTTATGTTCAGCCTCATTCACCCATCGTTATACTGTATTATTTTGAACTTGTTTATCTTTTTGGTATTTATTTCCTGTGTTTTCTGGCTCAAATAAATTTCTGTCGTTCCTTCCACTCTGTGAGACTTTGCTGAAGTTAGTCCTCATGATCAGTTCATTGCTGGCAGCCATTGTAAAATGTCATGTAGCTCTTCAGCCTAACAACAACAAGGCAACTGAATCTCACGGAGCCAAACTCCAAGCTGATCCTGTTCCAGGATGATTTTGCCGGGAGGGGAGGGCACTCAGAAAGCACTGAAAAAGCCATTTGCCAGGATATTCCGGGAAATTAAAATAGCTGGATTTTGATCCCCAGAACGCATTTATACATTTTTTTTCTCATTTGTAGGCAATTTGGAGACAATTAAAATATCGAAAATCGGTGGAACGTTCCTTTGAGCGCGATAGTTTCAGATCATTAAAATACTCAATACCAATAATTACATTGTAGCTCTTTTTCCATTGTAAACAATGTGATGTACATACTAATCAATTAAAGAATGAAGCTGTAGATATGTATTCTGAAGTCAAAACAAATCTGGCATTTACTCACACCCACTTGGCATACTATACAAAACAGACAGCTTGGTTGCATTATATAAAAAGAAATGATCCATGTTAAAGTAAATGTGCAGTTGTGGGTTCACCTTGCTGAGTCCAAACTTGCCCTCCTCATCACGGGGGACACCATAGTTCCCCACCAGTGGGTACGTGAGCGTCAGGATCTGACAAAGGTACGAGGGGTCCGTCAGAGCTTCAGGGTATCCCACCATGCCCGTCTGAAACACTGGGGGGACACACACACACACACACACACACACACACACACACACACACACACACACACACACACACACACACACACACACACACACACACACACAGGTTTATAATTTGCAAATAATACATTGCAAACGTATACATTAGCTGATCAACTTACAGTGTAGGACTCGTCGTTGCTTGTCATTGTCAAAATAGAATAACAAGGCTTGTACATCAGAATACATCATTTGTTGGCGATACGCCATATTGAGAGGACTCAAGAGAGTTGTAGTACTGTAACATCATAAAATCTACATAAATTTACCGTAACCTAGGCTAATGAAAACTTTGTTTTGTCACATCTTGCATGAGAAATGCAGTGGCAGTTTCAAACACAACAATGTCTCCCTATAATGACAAATAATTCCACGATTAATTACTAAACATTGACCAAAAAGCATTTCTAAGATAATAGCTAAAATTCCAATGCTCCCAAAATGGCGGAGGTCATTCCGATGTGACGTCACGATGTACAAGCCCTATTGCGCTCCTCTCATAATGTTGCGCTTGGCTCGTCTTGCGCTCGTGTTCGTTCAGTGTCCTCAACCTGGCAACCCGCTGAGCTTCGAGTCTGGGGAGGAGGGGGCGGGCGGCTGCAGTTCCCATTTTAAACGCTCGGGTGTCATTGTTATATGTAATACCTGCAACGCTATCAGAAGGTCAAGCAGCACTTGATTACTTTGTTTTCTACAAAGAAAAAAAGCTTAATTAAAATACCAAATGTAGTATAAGAGTAATGTTGCAAAAGTTATTATGTAGCTGGTTTGTTCATGCTCACACTTGCCAACATGTGCAAACAGCTAACGGTGCCAAAATGCCCCATGCGTGTAGTCATCCAGGATGGGACTCAACGTGTGTGTTTACTAGCATGGCTTGAACTAGGATATGACTTTACACCGGTGAGGAAGACTGTGCCCGGATCTGTTGAGGGTGCTCTGGTGATGGCGTGAGAGAAGTTGGTGAATGGTAGAGCTCTTCAGTCCACGACAACGTTGAGGGTTTATGTTATGCTAAGCTAACATTATAAATGTAACTCAATACAGTACCCGTGTGTGCAAGTTTATTTAGACATGTTACTGATCGTGAATTGGGACACTTCCCCTACAACTATGCAAGGCAAACTTACCAACTTCTCCCGATACCGACAAATTTGCACCAAAAGGCCGGCCTCTGAATGTTGTCCCATCTTCCAAAATCAAGGTTCCCATTCTTTAAATATAGTTCAGGTCGTAGACTGCAAAACAGTCAGAGCTATGTTCCGCTTGTCCACGTGAACCCCACGCTGTACTTCTAGGATCCTGCCGAAAATCAGGACAAATATAATCGGTAAAAACGCGTGTTTCAGCACAAAGTATCTTGATCTGACCACTGTAAACCACGAATAACCAATACGATGTAAAAACGAATGATTTGAGATAATTTGCCAGTTGGCCGGACAGTACACCGAGTCCACACTGTTCCACACGCCGCCTAAGCATTGTGGAACGTTGCCTGCGCGATTGTAGTGCTTAGATAGAGCGTCATGTTGTGACGTCACCACGTTGAACTGGAAGACTGATGACTCAGAGACGAACATCAAACTACTGTGGAGGTGGAGCCCATTATGGTATGGAAGGCCGGTGGAGCCATATGGAGCCCACGCCGCATTGGCCTTTGGATCGTAAGGTCAACGTCGCCGCCATATTGGAGAGGCCAAGACTATGGACCCTTAAACACAAACTCGGGGAAAATGCGGTTTTTCTGGATAAAAAGCACTATAACGATAATATACAGTATATTATATATATATAATATAATATATAGATCTATATATAATATATAGATAATATATAATAATGTAGCGTCCCAGAGTGTGCTAGATTGTGATATTGCTGTGATTGTGCCAAGCAATAAATAACTCCCCCTTGTTCGAAAGCCACTCTGTCTTCCATTTATTAAAACGCCTCAAATCATTACATTGGTGTCAGAAGTGGGATTATGGCAGAGAAAATGGAAGACCTTCTCCAACTCAATGAGGAAGAAGAGGGGAAGCTTCTCAGTGCAAGTGAATGCCCGCCACTGTGAACACTGCTTTTGCCACGGAGAGATGAGGAAACAGCTGTCCACTTTGCCCTGGCATTGGAGGGAAAGGACCTACAGATTCTGTCTGACCTCCACCCTACAGAACGGCCGGACTGTGCCACCATTATGGCTGCCCTGAATTGGAGGTTCGGCAGGCCCACCTACCAAGACAACGCCCGTGATTATGGAAGAATTTTACTATAACATATTGCAACATATTGCCATGTATGCTGTATTAAGTGTGGAAAAACACAGAGTCACTGAGTGGTGTGTCTCTTGTTGGATATCCTGTGCCACCATTTGGGAAAGGATGTATGAGAAAAGGCAGACCATGGTAATAAACCAAGGAAGTAAACCAAGGTAGTAAACTAAGGTTCAACGAATGTGCAAAGGCCAAGGGTTATCTCCAGCCATATGGTAAAGGAGAAGGATGGATCTTGGGTACCATATGTTGATAGATAATTAGTGGGGTGTCGGCCTTTGAATAGGGGTGGTTTAGAACATACCTACAATGCATATGATTGGTTTGGGACATATACATACAATGCACGTGATTGGTTTGAAACATACATACAATGCATGTGATTGGTTTGAAATATATACACAATGCCTGTGATTGATTTAAAATATAAGGGAGTAGTCCACAGAAATGAGCATAAAAGATGTATCCTGAGTCTAGTTGGGCAGCTTTTTTGCAAACTAGCTCAGGCTTTTGTATTGCTTGTTTCAAGTTATAATAAAAGTCTTAAATGCTTCGGCTTCTCGACCTCTCCTAATTTTGATAAAGTTTTAAGTGTTGTTATCCACAACATGATCAGCTGGCAGCCCGGAAGAGGAGAGGGTGAGAGCTTGGGGCCTACGCTGCCAACCTACAATTCCTCACACAGCATGGGTACCCTTCGTTCTCACCCCTCATCCAAGGGGAACTCACGCTGCAGGCATTCACCCGGGGGCTCCTCCTGGACCGCTTGAGAGAGCATATGCGTCTGCAGAGAGGGTGGAACCAGTGCTGCGCACCACTAGCCAGGGCCCCAGTCCACTCCCTCGGGTGCGACAAGCTGAGTGGGTTGAGGAGTACAACGCAGTAGTGGAGGAGGTGGTTTGCCGAGCCACAGCACCACCTCGTCGACCTGGTAGGCGGTCAACAAACTGAGAGGACCCTGGACACTCTCAATCCGGCTGCTACAGTTGTGGCGAGCCAGGACACTTGACGCATCACTGCCCTGCCCCGGCGCCACTGTCTTCACTGCCGGCGTTAACCTACCATGGGGCGGCACACTGAGGGAACTGCCACCCACAGAGAGTACTCCTCCCCTCCACTCTTCTGTCCTCCAACTTGGCCGCCTGGGTTGTGCCGGGGGATTATTCATGGAATGCACCCCGCACCGGTGGTTCTGGTCCGTAAGAAGGACAGTAGCTGAAGTTTCTGTGTGGACTACCGCTGGATACTGAATACTGTAACCCAGAAGGACTCTTACCTGCTTCCTCGGATTGGCAACGCCCTGGACCACATCACCGGGTCCAGTTGGTTCAGTTCGCTAGACCTCCGCAGTGGGTACTGGGAAGTGGAACTTGGCGTGGAGGCTCGACCTAAGACAGCCTTCTCCATTGGCCAAGGGCTGTGGCAATTCAAGGTCATGCCATTTGGGCTTTGGCCTCCTTGCCCACTTTGAGGGGGCCCTGGCAAGGTGTCATTCGTAGCCATTCGCCAAGCTGGCCTTCGCCTCCACCCGGGAAAGTGGCACCTGCTTCGATGAGAGACTGGCTGTGGTACGAGCCCTTCACCATTTCCGCCCTTAGCTCTATGGCCATCCATTCCTGCTCAGGACCAACCATGCTTCCCTGACCTGGCTCCTCAGCTTCCAGGAGCCAGAGGGTCAGCTGGCCCAGTGGCTGGAGACTTTCCAAGGATACGACTTTGAGGTTCGTCACTGGGCTGGCAGACTCCATGGAAATGCTGATGCTCTGTCCCATCGGCAATGTGATGGAGTTGAATGCCACCACTGCCAGCGGACGAGAGGCGGTGACTCCTGTAAGTGGTGGCACTCGATGTCAACAGGCCACCTGTGGTGACGGATATGACAACACCACCTCTGCAGCTCCGAGTGCTCCTTCAGATTCCCCTGCTCCACCTGCTGAACCACTGACCCTCAGCAGCTGCGTTGGGAATAGGAGGGTGACGGCGTACTCAACCGGGTGCGGGACTGGGTGTCAGCGGGCCAGCGACCAGAGTGGCCTACTGTTTCTGCACTGGACAGCAGGGCCTCACAGTGGGCCAACCTCTCCCTTCTCGACGGCCTGCTGTACCATGGTTGGCAAGCACCTAGGGGAGGCCACAATGTCCGATAACTCCTGGTACCCCTCAACCTTCGCTCACAGGTGCTCCAGCTGGTTCGCGGCTCAGTGGGGGCGGGCCACTTTGGGGTCTCCAAGACCCTGAGGTGACTCTGTGGCCGCTTCTACTGGTCCAACTGCCGCCAGGATGTCGAGCTGTTTGTCCACAAGTGTGACAGCTGCACTGCTCGTAAGGCACCCACACAATGCTCACATGCTCCCCTACAGCAGTACCAGGTGGGGGCCCTTGGAGTGTGTTGGAGTCGACATCCTGGGTCCTCATCAGTGACAACCGCAACCGCTATGTTCTCGTGGCTATGGATTATTTCACAACCTCGGCCACAGCAGCAGAGAAATTAGTGCGGTTTGGTGCACCAGAGGAACTCCATAGTGACCAGGGGCGTAACTTCAAGGCCCAGGTGTTGCAGGAGGTCTGTTGTCGTCTGGGAGTGAAGAAGACTCTGACCACCCAATTGCATCCACAGAGCGATGGGCTGGTGGAACAGTTCAACCGTACCTCAACTTGCCCCTGGTCCAATGGTATACTGAACCACAGTCCAAGAGTTCACATGCTGCACCCTGGCCGCCCTCATGTTCAGACAGGAGCTGCGGACCCCAGTGGACCTGGTGTTCGGGCCGCCCCCTGAACTAGGACTGGGCAGTGAGCATGGCCTGGGCTATTTCTCACAGTTACGGCAGCGGCTCCAGGAGACTCACGAGCTGACCAGAGGCGCCCTCACCGACGCTGGAGTCCGCCAAAAACTGACTTATGACTCTCACTGCGTGGGAGAGGACTTTGTCACGGGGGCCCAAGTGTGGGTATATGCCCCCGAAAGGAAGAAGGGGGTCTCCCCAAAACTCAGCAACCGGTGGACTGGACCATGCACGGTGCTGGCTAAACTGACAGACGTTGTCTACCGGGTGCAGCTGGTGAGAGGCCACAGGGTGGTCCTCCATTGGGACCAGCTGGCACCCTACCAATTAGCCAGTACCGACGAGACACCAGCTGGTGCTGAGCCAACCCCTGGATTGCACACTTCCCCTGTTATGACACCTGAGCACACAGTGCCACCGAGGCACTAAACTTTGTAGTGCTTTTTATACAGAAAAACCGCAGCTCCCCCGTTTACTTGTATGTGTTTACAGGCCAGTCTTGGCCTCTCCAACATGGCGGCGACATTGACATATTGCAGCAACGGGCCGAAGCAGTCAATGCGGCATCTATGTATATGTAAGTCTATGGAGCTAGCTTAAGCGTGGGACGAAACACACACCAGGGGACATTCCACAAAACAGTAGAGCATTTAGCATTTAGTCTACCTACCTACCTATCTACTTCAGAATCAGAATCAGAATCAGAAAGTTGTTTATTGCCATTTGCCGTTTTAAAAACACGCATTGGAATTTGCCACGGGTCCGGAGCAACACTTAAGACAGTAACATGGACAGGGTAAAGTGCGAGACAAGACAGTGCAAGACAAGACAAAACAATAAGTACAGCAATGGTCTTAGTGCAAATGGTAAGTATGTAAGTTCGGAACAGTCCAGTGCAAAATATTGCATTCTAAATCTAAATCTAAATATAAGTAAATATAAATATTGGTCTGTATGAATGTATGTGTGGGTGTATGAGTGTATGAGGGCGGGGCCGGGGGGGGGGGGGGGGGGGGGGGGACTTCAGAGGGGGAGGTGGGCCTCGTTGACAAGGCTGGTGGCCGTGGGGAAGAAGCTGTGTCTGTGGCGTACAGTCCTTGTCCTGATGGCCCGCAGCCTCCTGCCGGAGGGGAGTGGTGCGAAGAGACTGTGGCCTAGGTGGGAGGGGTCAGCCATGATCTTTCTGGCCCGCTTAAGGGCCCTGGAGTCGTGTAGGGTCTGGAGGGAAGGCAGGTTGCAGCCAATCACTCGCTCCGCAGAGCGTATGACACGCCGCAGTTTGCGTATGTCTTTTGCGGTGGCAGCGGGAAACCAGGTGGTGATGGAGAGGGTGAGAATTGACTCAATGATGGAGGTGTAGAATAGAACCATCATGGACTGAGGCATGTTGAATTTCTTCAGCTGCCGCAGGAAGAACAGCCTCTGCTGAGCCTTTTTGGTCAGGGAGCTGATGTTCGGCTCCCACTTGAGGTCCCGAGAGATGATGGTGCCCAGAAAGCGGAAGGAGTCCACGGTGTGAACCGGGGAGTTGTGTAAGGTGATGGGGGGAGGGGGGCTGGGCTCTTCCTGAAATCTACAACCATCTCCACAGTTTTAAGAGCGTTTAACTCAAGGTTGTTACAGCTGCACCAGGTCAGCAGCCTGTCAATCTCCCTCCTGTAGGCAGACTCGTCGCCCTCAGAGATGAGTCCTATGAGGGTGGTGTCGTCCGCGAACTTCAGGAGCTTGACAGACTCGTGGCTGGAGGTGCAGCTGTTCGTGTACAGGGAGAAGAGTAGGGGGGAAAGAACGCAGCCTTGTGGGGAGCCAGTGCTGGTGGACCTGGAGCCAGAGATGTTTTTACCCAGCTTCACATGCTGTTTC
>OOFB01039097.1:15289-22789 GCA_900323305.1 Trachyrincus murrayi
ACTCTGTAACACGGTTTAGTCATTTCCTCGAGGCTTGTCAATTTCGCAGCATCAAAGCCCAAATGATCACATATTTCTCCTGAATGTACTTCCATGCTGCTAACATCCTGCTGGACACACATTACATTGTCCCCTTACAGAAATAAAGTACCCTGTGAAGACCACTTGTTTTTGAAGCGAGTGGTGAAGCAGAGGTCAGACGTATGTCTGTGTGTGTCTCTCTGTGTATGTGTGTGTGTGCGGGGCTCTTACACGATGTTGGCCATGTTGAGGGTCCTCTCGGGCTCCTCTGGGTAGATGGGCCGGGGGGGGTCTCTGGAGGACACACAGCCCAGGGTCCGGCTCAGGGCGCGGCCCAGCTTCGTTGCCGGAGACTTCTGCACTTCCACGCGCACACACACACACACACACACACACACACACATGTTCATGTTGATGTAGAAGAAATGGCTTCACTTTTGTTTTTATTGCCTCTATTGGTTGGATATTGAAATACACAGGTCAAAGAGTTCACAGAGGAAATGCTTTTTTTTTAACATGCATCCAATGTAAACATCCGACACACCCGCACACACACACACACACACACACACACCCAGGACGTGTGCTCCTTCATCTGATGCTGGTTGCTGTGGGAACCGCTGGCGTTGCCTCGCCAGAAGCAGTCCTGGCAGAGCTGGTAACCGCGGCAACGGAGGCAGCGGTAGCGGAAGCCCGTCATACCGTGGCTACGGCAGTAGGAGCACGTCACTGGGTGGTAGACTGAAGAGAGAGGGGGGGGTCAAAATGTGACTGCTGGTCTGTCTCCACACACTGCTGGTCTGTGTGTGTGTGTGTGTGTGTGAGACCTCTGTAATAAAAAATTAAAAATAATAATTATATTGGATATAATAATATCCTTGAAAAAATATATTTATATATTTATATCTATATATTTATATGGCACAAGCCGGTTATTTCCTAAAACTATTTCAGAACAGGAGTAAATAAAATGTATGAGAATAAGGGAGATACAATACACAACAATAAAACAAAGTGCCTGTGCTATGTTTCATCAAGGTCAAATAATACAAAACACCGATACAAATACAAATGAGTAAAGGACATTTAAGGCAGATAGCAAAGGGCATAATGAGACAGATGAATATGCATGCCATTCATATGCAGGCCTCAACTCTCTGTTCTCTCAGAGAGAGAGAGGGTGATGGAGAGAGAGCGAGAGAGACAGAGAGTGTACGCTAAGGGCTCTCACCCGGCTCCACGTTGGCTAGTCTGTGCATCAGAGGCACCCACAGGAGACACTGGGGAGGAGGGTCTGCCACGATGTCCAGGAACATGTTCAGGGTGACTCTCTTCTGCACAGACAGACAGAACGTTGAAAATCAATGCACACAGGGAGAGACGACAGAGACGACTTAGACCATGGCTTCCTGGATGTTTACGGGTAAGAGCGCTACTGTGTGTGTTTTACGTCAGTAATATGTTATGAGAGGCTACAAATGCATTTAGTATTAGAGAACCGTGTTATTTAAAGGACAACCTCGCCGATTCTCAGCCTTATCTATCCGCATTCGGGATATAGGGTGAAAAAAACCTGCGGTTGTTGCCGATGCTCTCTGTGTCTCTGGGGCGATGCAAAAACACGTCATACGGTACAGTACAGTATGTGTGTGTGTATCTATGTGGTTGTGTGTGTGTGCGGGCATGTGTGTGTGTGTGTGTGTGTATGGATGTATGTGCTTTTGCAACTCAAAACGTTGAGTGTGTGTGTGTGTGCCCCTACATGTTGTGGGAAGCAGGAGTGGGCCGAGGTGTGTGTGTAGCCGAAGGAGGGGCCCTCGTGCACAGCGGTGGGCAGCTTCAGGGCCTCCCGCAGGAAGGAGTCAAACTTGGACGGAATCAGCACCCCGTTGGAGTCCGACACCAGAGAAAACACATCTGCACACACACACACACACACACACGCGCGCGCATGGCGACAAACACACATTCAGAGTAAATTCAGCGATGAAGAGACTTCGACCACCAAATAGAGCAATTACATGACTCCCCCACTAGGTGGCAGTGCTGTAATGTGTATGACACTGACTAATCAGTCTTGAACTTCATATGTGGTTTCATTATGTTGTTGTGATGTACAAACAAAGGCCTGATTTGAGTGAATTACGCAGAAGGACTCTCCAGTTGTGTCAATAGGGGAAGAAAATGCACATTCAATCTCAAAATATATAAAGGCAACAATAAACATTGTTGCCTTTATATTTCCTTATATTTTCTTACATTGACCGGTCGCTCCAGTGCAGAGCGTTTTGCACCGATTGTCACTCGAACCAAACAAAAATATTTGTTTACCACTTGATGTGGCGCACCCATAAAGCCAAATGTTTGGCTTCAAACCACCGACCGCCCCTTTGGGTAACCGTGCCTTGTGTTGTGTGCTACCGCCTGGGGTTGGCGGTGATGATGGGCGGGGTGGATGAGAGTTACTCACAGCGGAGCTTGTCCAGAAGCTTCCCACCACACAGCATGGACAGCATGGCTTTCACAGAGAGCACCGTGAGCCGTGCGCCTGCCTCACTGCAACACACACAGGCACGCACACACACGCACGCACACACACACACACGCACACACACACAAATAGACACACACATCAGAAAACACGATCACGCAAGTCCGACATGCACGCACACAAAAGCAGCCACAAAAAATGAAAATACATATCATGTGAGTGCTCAGATTATACAGTGTATGAGTGTGTGTGGTGTTTTAGATACATTATGTATCACCATATCGCACTGGAGCAATATATTGTGAATTATATATATTAAAAAATATATATATATAGAAAATACAAATCTCTATGAATGAGATGTTGCCTGTTTGCATTGAAGAAAATGAAAAGAAAAGTCGTAACATTTACATAACGAGTATAACTTCCCCACTTCTTCCCCCCCCACCACCATCACCACCAACACCACCCCCACCACCACCGCCAACACCACCCCCACCAACCTGTCCACGGCGGCCAGCAGGAAGTCCACCAGCAGGGCGGTGCTCTGTCGGGGGTCCACCGTGTGGGTGGTGGGCAGCCGCTTGGCCAGCTGGTTGAAGAGCAGCGACACCAGGTTCTCCAGGCGGGTCTGCGAGATGCCGGCGGCCGGCTCCACCGCGTTGAGGCCCACGTCCCGCACCGCCTCGATCACGTGGTACACGTCCACCAGGTGCACTGTGGGAAGGGATCGTAGGAGTGGAGTCGCTCGAAATAGTTACTATAAACACTTTACTTTACGTTACTTAACCCTACATCGGAGTACTGTGACAAAGTTCTCGTGAAGGTGATCCGGTAGATGTAAATATGACAGATGAGAATGTCCCTGTGAAAATCAAATAGACTTAAACTGATGTTTATTTTAAAAAGCCGAAGAAGAGCGAATACTCCGGCGCATTCGGTAAAGCAGTCTTGAAGTCTCAAGTGTTTCCCGCACGTATGACACATGATGTTCTTTTTCCGAGCACTGTTAACAGCATACATCACATGGGATATTTAAAGTCAGATCTGGGCCACTTTTCGGATGTGGTTCTAGATCCACCACACTGTGGCCCCGTTTGCACATTTCAAATCTCTCGTCAAATCGCAAATGGTTGTTGTTGCGATGCAAAGACAGATGTTTTCCCCCGTCTACACGGGCGGGAACGGATGTGCGAGAGATGTAGACCGTAGGCCGTTGTCAAAACGGCCTCCGGATGGTCGTGTACGCCACATTAAGTCTTGACTGGCGATAGCTTCTCATCGAGACAGAATCTCTGGCGGAAGCTCACACGCCTCACTCTCTACAATGAGACAACGATCCGCTCTGTCTACAACCTCTAAGGTAAACAAGACTGAAGCTGAAATCAGAATGGCCCATGACGTGAACGTGAACAGAGCCTAAATGAGAGAGAGCTGCATGCTGGCACCCTCAATATTCCTCAAGAAGAAACATTCATTTCCGAGAAAACATACTGGATGGGGGGCATTGATGCTCTTTGTAAGATGGTAAACCGCTATCAAGAGAGAAGTGAATCGACATAAATGTATAATATAATAACAATAATACAAATAATAATCATATTTTATTTGCACATTATATTGTATTTTTGTGTGTGTGTTTGTGTGTGTGTGTGTGTGTGTGTGTGTGTGTGTGTGTTCTCTGGACTCACAGTTGCACTTCTTTTGGACGTATCTCAGCTTGCAGGCCGTTCGGTAGGCGGACAGCCGGATGGCGTCAAAGTTCTGTTCTCCTGAGACACAGAGAGACCATAACGGAAGTCAATGAAAGAGTGAGTAGTGAGTAGTGAATAACGTTGATGGTTAAAAGCAGTTAAATAAACCAGCGACTCGAGTGCATAGTCACATGGTGGCGGTGGAGCTGGGGGCCCTCACAGATTTGGCCCCTGATCACGGATCATGGGGGGCCTTTTAAAAAGATTCGGGCAGTGCTTTGAGTTCAAGGGTCGGCACCCTCTCCCCCGCTCACCTAGCTCCACGAATATCTGCCTCCTCTCCGTGCCACTGGCTGTGGCGGGGGCCCCACCACCCCTATCTCTAGACCCCCGCTCCTCCATAACCATCCTGGGGGCCACAGGGGAAAAAACACAGCTTTAGTATCCACACACTGGAGACGACAGCAGCAACAAGACCAGACAGACACAAGACACCACCATACTCTGTCCTAAGGTCTGAATGTCTCTCTCTCTCTCTCTCTCTCTCTCTCTCTCTCACACGCACACACACACACACACACACACAGTTTTAACCAGATGCTATAATGTTACATGTTTTTCGCCTGTGTAGTCTTGCCTCCTTAAATTAACAATTCAGATGAGGGAAAGTGGTGAACACCATGGGGTGAGAGTTAACAAGGATGCGGGTGACAATAGAAAGGTCAGACTATGATGGGATGTTGTTTAGGTACTAGATAAGAAGGGGAACGGGACACGTAAACATGGCTACAGCGGATGCACTGCTGAAGATAGATCTGCTCAGACAGATCGTGATGATGACTAAAGATAGATAGGGGAGGGGTAGTCCGGATGTAAAAGTAAAAGTGAGAGACAGAAATCAAATCAAATCAAATGTTACCACATGATGCACCCAGAGATCATAACGCATCTGTCACACAGAATATCTACAACATAGTATCGTGTAGTGTAGTGCAGAAGACTAGAAGTGTGGTGTAATGTAGTGTAGCGTAGTATAGTAAACAATACTACAGTCACAATTACAGTGCTGCTGTCTGCCCGAGGGCCAAGAACCTGTTCTCGTATGCTCCCAGAATAAATTGTTTAGCAGGTGAAATCTTTATATTACTGCATGTTCTAATAATGGCTATCAGATGATACTAATGAGACTGATGACACACACACACACACACACACGCACAGTACTGTACAGTCTAAATGAGGCTCGCTTGGAGATGAGCTGTTTACTTGGTAAACGAATACATTAACGAGACCAGCTGGTGAAAGCTGATCTCAAGTCTGGCATTTAAAAAAAAGAGAAGAAGAGTGGAGGCGGGAGAGAAGGAATGAAGGCAGAGGAAAAAAAAAGAACAAAAAAAAGAGGACAAAACCAGAGAAGAAAAGACAGAAAAGTGAAAGGAGTGAAAGACAAAAGGGAGAGACAACAGAGAGACGACAAGAGGGCTACAACTCTGTATTACAACCGCTGTCACCGGCCCCGCCCCTCTCAGGTGGCGCTCACGCCGGGGTAAGATCTCTATCGGTTGCCATGGTGATACTTTACCATCGCCCACCACCAGCCCCACTCACCCACCCACACGCTGCAAATATTAGCATTCCTTTTATGAATGCATTTCAGTGGTATGCCAAACCCCAAGACAGATGCACATGCACACTCTGTAAGTAATAGGTTAGCACACACACGCACGCACGCACACACACACACACGCACACACGCACACACAAACACACACACAAACACACACACACAGCATTCCAGAAGAGATTTGAGTCTCCCCTAAGCCTTCATGCTTCTCAGAGACAAAAGAAAGCAAGGAGATCTCTGCTGACAGCGCTCCACTCACTGAATGGATCTCTTTCACCCCCCCCACCACACCCCCACCCAACTCTCTCCCCCTCTTTCTCTCACTAACACACACACACACACACACACACAGTTTCACATTTCTTCCCATTCACTTGCTGTGATGCTACCGTATTCTCTTTCTCTCTCACACACACACACACACACACATCCACCTTCCTCTTCTCTCTCTCTTTCCCCCCTGCGTTCCTGTCTTCCCCCTCTTCCTCTGTTGTCTTTCCTTTACCTTCCTCCTGTTGGCCTGCTGCTTGCTACACTAACCTAGCGCCACTGTGGCCAGACGTGTTGTACAAGACAAGTCTGCACAGCTGTGGATGAATACGACACCAGCCTGAACAGTGAGACGTGTCTTGGAGTGTTCAGTTAAAGAGCTGTTCAAATAAAATGTATTATGATTAGGATGATTATTGACAGGGAGCCATTGAGCAAGGCACTACCGCTACAGACAGTGGAGTAATTAAGCATTCTAGTCATATTTTCTGTATTTATTTTTTAGTTCCCATTACTGCCCTGTACTTTATGCTGTGACACCAAATTTCCCGTGTTGGCATTATTAAAGTACATTTTATTATGTTATCTTATCCTAAACTGTTTTTTTTTGTTTGTCCTGAGTGTTGAATCTGTGTGTTCACTCAAGGAAGTAGAAAGTTATCTGAATGAGTAAGAGTTTCCCCCGATGATGAGATTGCTTTCACTACAGTCACACATTAAAACATTCAGCCCCTGGTAGAATGAACAAAGGGTGTGCACGTGTCGTAGGCTTATCGGTTACTGTGAGGTCTTCCAAACACTTTTAGTACTTGACTCATACAACCTCATGCATTTTGTTTTTCAAGCCTGGCCTTGCCGTTGAATGCAGGGTTGTATGTCTGTGTGTGTTTCTCCCTGTCTGTCTGTCTGTCTGTCTGTTTCTGTCCGCATGTCTGACACTGCGGAATATTTAGTGTGTGAGCCTGCTAGTCTATTTTAGCGCTGTGCGTCTCAGGCGGTGTGCATGTTACTATCCCCTATTGACTATGAAGCATACGCTAGCCGAGGTCCTGTCACTCTTACTGTCACAGAGGCTCTCATTTGAAAGTGCAACGAAGCTACACAGCGATGGTATGAAATGGGATTTCACACCTTGCACCAAGTTTATAATTCTGTCTAATAAGTTACACATTTGTTTTCAACCAGAATGCAAACCTTAAACTAGACCTTACAAAAATGTCACCTAACTCCCTTTACACATTCTGAATACCAATAAGCCATTTAAAGCCTGTTGGTAGACGCCAATCGAAACACTGCAAACACATTATTCAGAAATATGACCTCGTTATGAATTCATTCAAGTGAAAGTGGCCCACCCTTCAGTAGTGGTAGAACCCTTCAGTAGTATGCACTCATATGCT
>OOFB01039111.1:0-12707 GCA_900323305.1 Trachyrincus murrayi
TAGCTCTCCCAGCCGAGTCACCAGCTCTCTAATCCCGCGGCCGTGTGGCATACTGGATCAGAGCATACTGCCAAATGCTAGCTTTCACAATTAATAATAAAGCCTGTTATACATACAATAATACATTTAATTCACAATTCATTTATAAATGTACGATTTACAGAATGTTGCCTCCTGATGTTGAGAGGGGGTAGAAAGTAATTCTGGGTAACGTAGGAAAAATGGCAAATAATAAGTACAATATTACACATATCGGAAAAAAATATTCATATCGGAATGAATAAGACTGTGAGATGTTTTATAACGACGTCAAAGTGTTCCAGCCTGTATTCCTTTAATGAGAAGGTATCGCTTGTACGTGGACGGATGGCTCCAGACATTGGGGTTTGAACTCAGAACCTTTCAGCTCCCCTTTACTTCCTCCACTTAACCCGACGACACAGTGCACTGCACCGAGAGACGGAGCAGACGTGGGTGGGTGCGGTGGAGTCTTCAGGTCTTATCTGATCTGAGGGGGCTGTTATTGTAATGAAAAACCAGCGGGGAGGTGCCAGGAAGGGTGAAGATGATACAAACGTGAGCCCTCCGTGGCACAATCAGGCCCTTTATGTTTCTACTGTGCCTCCCCCGGAGCTCTGTCACTACAGGAAGTGTGTGTGTGCGTGCGTGCGTGTGTGTGTGCGTGCGTGTGTGTGTGTGTGTGTGTGTGTGTGTGGGGGGTGGCAGAGGTGCTGAGGTAAGCTCACCAGTAAGTGAGGGCTTTCACTTCATTGTGCATTGTGCTCAGAAACGACTGCTCCAGTGCCAAGGAGCCTGGTCCTACCAAGATGTGACAAAGGCGTATTATTATCGACTTTTTTTTCTTGCTACAGAAAGGTCAGGTACAAGTCAGGCAACGTATTTGTCTTTACTCTTAAAATCGTTCTTTGAATTTCCTTTGAGAGCTGGAAGAATTAATTTTTGAATTTGAATGTGTGTGTCCTGGTTTTCGGAGGTAATTAGGTGTGGTTTCAGGTAATGGTAACTTAGTGTTTCAAGATTCAAGATTCAAGAATCTTGAATCTTGTAAGACATATTGTCTGGTCTCTTTCTGGCACTGCTCTTTAGTGCCCCTTACTGGTTGCATTGTGCATTGCAGTATTCTAACTTCCCCCTTATCCAAATCCTCTGCCTTTCCAACACGACCCAGACAATATTTTGACTTTATCATTCTTTAGTTGAGGGCACAAGAAAGAGGTATTAGTGAACGTGAAGGATGGCCTTGCAACCGCAATAATACGGATTTGTTGTGTGTTACCGTGTTTTAACTGAGTTGGACAAAGCACCTTAAATGAATAGAGCGGCAATCTATTGTCTATTGTGTATTAAAGGAGTGGCTTTAAACCTACTTTTAAACCTAACCACCTAACCCTAACCCTTTCACAGAGGTGTCATCGTAGGACAAACCAAGGTGTCGCTCAGAACACTAATTATGGGTCTGCTCTCTTTATGTACCAGGACACGGGTAGGAGACTAAACTAGTGAAGATAAGTGTCCTACAAGGGCCCGGGTAGGAGACTAAACTAGTGAAGATAAGTGTCCTACCAGGACACGGGTAGCAGACTAAACTAGTGAAGATAAGTCTCCTACCATGCACTGTGCAAGTGTTACTCACAACAGCAGATTTAAAATACAAAACTAGACGGTGCATTTTCTGAAGAAAATCTATGTGGTTTCATCTCCTGTACCTGCTCAGACACCAGGCCATATGGGTTATAACATGCTAGCATGGTAATGCGCTAGCAAGATGTGCTGACTTTTCGATGCATTCCTATGGGGACATTTTGCTGCATATTAATCGTTAATAACTCAGAAACTGTTCGTAATTTCCTAAATCTGAATGTTATAGCACACTACACCAGACATTTTGGGGATTGGTTCGATGTTGATGCCTCGAAAACTGTACGAGACAAAGACACAAGATAGTTAGATAGTTATAATACACGTTACATTGCATGTCAAGATGCTAGAAATAAGAGGCATTCATGCTACTTAGGATTTACTTACTATGTTACTTTGCATTTAATGTAAAGTGTTTGAATCATGGTTTGTATAGAAGGATGACCCTCAATATCATTAGAAAACTTAGGTTGGGTTATAGTTATAAAGAGAGAGAGAGCAGAAAAGAGCTCGCTCCTTACGTTTCTCCGCCATTGAGAAGAGTTGAATTTCACACGCACTCACACTAAATGGTCTCATACAGAGACAGGCACGCAGTCAACTCGAAACAGATATTCTCACAACACATTTCACTCACTAATAGCTGACGGATGGCCATGGCATTTCTAACCAATTACGCTCAAATAGCTCTTAAATCTTACCCACAGCACCCTATCAAGACCTATCACTGTAGCTGTCCATCACAGCTGCTCCCCGGCAGGCTGGCGTGTCTGGTGTGGTCCCGCACCGTCTTCAGGAAGGTCATGACACCCGAGCCCCCGGTGCCCCTGTTCTCCAGGGCCATGGGTGCCCTGCTGAGGATCTCCATCTCCTCCGCCACGCGGCCCTGGGCGCGGAGCTGGCGGGCACGCCCGGCGGGGACACAGATGAAGCGGCTGACGATGGTGATGTGGTAGCTCCGCAGGGCCACCAGCCTGGACACGCACTGCGTGAAGGCCCGGCCCAAGCGGGGGTCGCCGGCCCGCTCCCTCTGGACGAACGCCTTCAGGGAAGGTTCCCGCGAGATGTCCTGGATCAGGCGCTTGTGTGCTGGGAGCATGTAGTCCCTCATGCGGTGGAGGAAGTGTCCTATGAGCACGTCAACATCCTCTTTTAAATCTCGCTTAAAAACACATTTTTATCAACTGGCTTTTAACTGACGCTAGCATTTTCTGCTTTTTTAATCTGTGTCTTGTCTTATTGTTAATTCTGTTTAATTCGTTTTTCTGTATTCTGTATTTTTGCTCTCTATGTTTCATTCATCAGAGCACTTTGTAAACCTTGCTTTAAAAAAGTGCTATTATTATATTACGACCAATATATATCAAAAGACCAAGATCAAACTTCTTACTGCTCTTGGCTTCGTGCTGCACACCCAGCAGCTCGTCGAAGCAGTGCAGCAGGCTGCTCTGGGCAGCACTACCACCAGAGTACTCCAAGGGCTCCGTCTGCACGCCCTCGTACACCAGACCCTTCGGCATGGAGGGGTTGTCCTTCCACCTCCATTCATACACACCGCACACAGGCATGCGTGAACACACACATATGTTATATGTTGCATGTTAAACAATGTTTTCATTCCAGGATAGCCTCTCCCAATCAGAGCAGCTGTCTCTCCATCCCAGCGCTGTGAGCAGTCAGCCACCACCACGTCTTCTCCCCCAGACATTTTTAGTTTAGTGACATGTTTAAGTTCTGTTAATAAATACCCTTTTTGTATTTAAACATGGTTGGTTCTCTTTATGTTGCTTCCCTATGGAATCAGATCAGTCTCAATGTTAATGAATGCACACAGAAGGATTTATCGTTGTATATAAATGTTTAAAAAATCCACATATAACAAAATAAGGTTCACAAATGTATTTCTGATGGACACACAAATATTTCTTGTTTTAAATAAATGTAGTAGAAATCCCCTCGAATCTACGCTCACGTGATTGGCTGAAACGGAAGGAGCGATCTGATTGGCTACAGATAATTCCCTGTCTCAGCACACCCACACAGGTTCAACAGTTTGCATATAAATGTAACAATATCCAAATACGTTTTTGATGAAAATTGCAAATACTTTTAAATACATATATTACATACATACATTTATTTGATAATATTTGTGTGTGCATCAGAAATACATTTATTATTATTCATTTTTTATGTGGATTTGTTTTACATTTATATAGCCTACAACAATAAATATTTGTATAGTGTGCATTGAAAAATATTGTTGTGGAAAGTGTAATTTATATATAAATCCTGAAATTTGTGAATACTTCATTAATATTGAGGCCGATCAGACTCCATACTTCCCAGCGAGCCGGGTCTTAACATATATATACACACATACACACACACACACACACACACACACACACACACACACACACACACACACACACACACACAAATGACACACAAAAAGAATGTACAGACACTAATGACTGACAGACAGTAATTAGATCATAACATTGACAATATTTACCCAGAGAGATAAATCCTCATGATTCCATAGAAGGTCGAAGGATCCACATAAACTGTCAACAAAACAACACGTAACAATAGCTGTTATAGCTTAGGTTGATGTGCTGCTGGACGTCTTCCAGAAGCATCCGGGTGGTTTACCGTGCATCAGTTTGAGGGCGTCAGTCATGTCCTGCAGGGACTGGTCAATGACCTCCAGAGCGCCCGCCACCGCCTCACTGTCTCCCCGCTGCACACCGTTGATCACGGTGGTAATGCTCTGAGACGCCAAAGAAACAACCATGAGCCTCACATCCTCTTCATCCTCTTCATCAGCACAGGCTTAAATGACACGGTGTTTTAATGTGCTTATTGTCCCCAATAGATATGCAAATTAACATATTATTTATTGTTCAATTATTCACTTTTTGTGCAAGTTAGATTGTTGTAATCAAGATGTTTGGATCAAATCATTCTTCTAGATTAGCATTTCAGTTCAACTTCCAGATGTGAAGTTCGTCTTCCAGGTTCCAGATGTTTCCAGGCGGACATATCCACATATTCTTCAACAGAAATATTTGGATTAACATATTGACCCTCAGTGCTGGAACTGCTGCCAGCTCCACCAGTAGAGTGACCATGAAGAAGCCACGGACGCTGTCTCCGCCTGGCAGGCTGACCAGCAGCTCCAGGTTCCTGCACATAGAGGGAACCTTTCACACAAACCAGCACCAGCACTTCACCAGAATGACCAGCTGGAATATACAACATAATGTTTTGTTGAGTAATAGCTCTTTCAAGTACTTACTCCAAGACAAACGGTCTGGGAGACGGGCAACATGAAAAAGAAGAAGGAGTATATTTATATTTAATAATATCGATGCAATATGACAGGGGTATTCAAGTTAGCCGTGGCCACATTACAAATACACGTGTGGTCAGTCTAACCCCCCTGTAAACACATATAGATGTGCATCCCCCAAGGCTTGTTTAATTTCTTTCTTTCTTACTTTTTATTGGCATGTCTGGGCATTTCCGATTATTTACACTCGCTTAGAAATTGCTAAATAACTTTCTTAGTAAGTATTTAAACTTTCAAGTAACCTAGTCAAGTAATCCTTCTCAAACAAAAAAAAACAGTACAGTCAACCTTTCGCAGAACTGCCATATTCTTTCTAATACTTTCAAATAATGAACTCTGAACCAAGTTACCCAATCCACCAGGTGCATCAAAGATGGCGTGAAGAGCGTATGTTCAGTGTTGAAATCATTCTACATCTCTTTATTGTTGATATATTTACTGGCCGCTGTCTGGCTATATGATAGGCCCGATGGCTTGGCTCACCCGTCCGGATCCTTCTTCCTCCAGTTGGCCAGCACGGCGTCTGCATGGGTGAGGATAGGGGGCAGCCCCAAGCGCCCGGACACCTCCCAGAAAGGAACAGCCAGGGTCCGGGGCAGCATCTAAAAAAGATCCAGATCACTGTACATTTGGTTTGTTTTGATTGTGCTGTGAATCTAATATAGGTTAAACATGTTGAAGTCAATGTATTAAAACCCATTAGAATTAGATATTTATGAAATAGTGAGACCATACTGGCTATTTACCTTTGTGCTCCCCGTAGCTATGATTTATGAAATGAAAGCTATAAAATATTCAAGTGAAAGTAATCACTGCCGATAAACTGTCCTGTATACTGACTAAGTACTGACTAAGTAAGGACATTGAGATATATTAGATACAGAACTGTGGGGATGCTAAAAGGTTTCGACGGGTGGGTTTAGATGACCCAGACAGCCGGGGGGAGTAGGGAGGAGGCGTCGGTTCATATATTTGAACAACAAGCAGTAGTTGATCACTGGAGGGGCCATTCAACAGTTTTCCTCTAAAAAAAGATCTGCAGAATATTCTAGATGGATTCAGCCAATATGTCAATAAAAACAACTTCATCTTATGAGACAGCACGTGGGCAATGATAAGGAAACAAAGAAGAGTTTAACTCTGTGTTGCAATCCAAACTTTTTCTTTAGTGTTAGTTAACCCGCCATGGCCAAGTCAGATATACGAGAATTGTGTAAAGGAATCTCCAAAGAACTTCTGTCTGATATACGGTGACACATCACCCCACAGATAATGAAGGAAACCAAAATAAAGTGGAAAAAAGACACACACACACACACACACACACACAGATACCTCAATGGTGCCAGCCTCTCCCTCTTGCCACACGTAGCCCATGGTCATAGCACTGAGAGCTAGGTGGGCCAGGCGCAGGTCCCGGTGGGTGTCCAGGTACTCAGCACTCAGCAGTGGCATCTGGGGACAGACGGGGCAGCCTGACTCAACTCACACTATAGATATAGTTTACTATATGCTTATTAGGGAAGATTCTCTCTACTTACCTTGTCAATGCGTGAGCGCAGCATGTGAGACTGCACCAGATCTGTGACTCGTAAGGCGATGTCCATCCATGGTTGGTAATACTCCGGCAGTTCTTGCTTTTAGATGTGAATTTGCAAGATATATGTACAATTATTTAAATAGCATTATGTATGTAGGCCTATGTATCTATGTAAATATACACTTTTATGAAATATGATATTTAATCAAGACAATGCCTCTCTTCTCTGGATGTGTTGATGAAAGAAATGACTAGACTGCAGTTCAAGAGATTTATCTTCAGTACTTTAACTTAAAAATAATACAGAGTACTAATCCAACTGCAGAACAAACATTAGGTCTTGCACCATCTACCTACCAGTGGTGCTTGAAGCACGAAGCCCAGCTCTGCAGAGACGTGGTAGGGGTCCAAAGAGAATGGCACTTTTGAATCTGTGAAAACCGTAGCCATGGTGCCTGTGCTAGCAAAAGGTGTTACAATCACCAGATAGAAGCGTGACTCCTCACCTATCACCAGATAGAAGCGTGACTCCTCACCTTAGGAGCTCAGAGCACGTTCTGACTGGAGGACTCTGGACAGAGTTCAGTACGTTAGGCCTATCAAGGCCGTCATTGTGTACACAATCAACTTATTTGCAACTTGTCCCTTCTGTGGTATTTTTGAAAGAATAGAATCAATGAGAAGAATAGATTTTTTTAAACCAATGTTCATCACAGCTTTATTTTTGAAGAAAACACTGAATGAAAACACATCAAGCGACTTGTCTCATGGCCTTCAAAATGCATATATATTAGCCAACTCTAGCTGCCATGTCACCCCAATTGTTATGTCCATACACAAGGCCGGGTCTGAACTTTAGAGATTGTTTTTTTCTTACACCACCTTTAATTTGTTCAATGTAAATATCCTATCCTCTTTGCTCCAAAACTGCAAATTAATGGAATTAATTTGGCTAAAGAAGAATAAGAAGAATGCTAAGAAGAATGCTAGTGAGAGATAGGGATATTCTACGTGTTAACTGGAATGTATGTTGTTAAAGAGAGGATTATATGGATTTGGACTATATGTTGAATCACAACAGGATCATACAGGATTGAGGATACCTCACCTCTTCCCATACTCACCTCTTCTCATACTCTCTTCCCATACTCGCCTCTTCTCATACTCGCCTCTTCTCATACGTCTTTGGAGGACCGCAATTCATGATGTCATATATTAGTGAAAATAAAGTATATGTCTGCTTGAGGCATCTATCAATCTTGAATACTGTCACTCTTTCCAGGTCTCTCAACCATTTGATCCACTGCTGTTGGAGAGTGGGAATCTGATCATCCAATCCATAGTTCCTATTACACAGATCCTATAGTATGAGCTTAGCTAGAAGTGTGAGTGGCGCAAGAGATCCCAAAGTATCATAAACTGAGCTGACCAAAGATAGAATCCCACGTCTAGTATGGGGCTGGAATAGATGGCAATACTCCACCATTGTTGCTAATCCATTTTGTCAAATGGATTATCAACAGCTGTCAAATTCCTGACCATTTTGATAGCCAGTTGAAAAAAAGACGTCCATGTAAACGATTCTATTGACTGTGTCAATTACCTAGGCAGGGAAACTGTTCTGGTTATCTTCCGCAGTCTTCAGGAGTGCGTAACAAGCACAACTGGTTGAAGACAATGCCCCGAAAAGATGCGCAATCATCCTGTATTCCACAAATTCTTGCTTTAAATCGCCTTCAGGCCACCCCAAGAACTGAAGAAAATCCCTATCTGTCTGTGCCACCTTGACTTGATGGAACATGGCTTGAACATCAGCCATCAATGCCACAGGTTCTTGTCTAAATCGTGTGAGGACTCCTAACAAAGAACTTGTGAGTTAAGGGCCTTGTAGAAGTTGACTGTTGAGAGATTTTCCTTTGAACTCAGCTCCACAGTCAAATACAACATGAAGAGACTTTCCTGGGATGGTACACTCCATGGTGTGGAATGTACCAAAGCTTTCCATCAGATCGTTCCACCTGATTTTCAGGCACACGTTCAGCATACCCCTTACTGATGAGATAGAGAAAGTTGGTGTATTGTATTCCCGGTAGAACTTCTCATTCCTCTCAAACCTCCTCTTCAATCCAAGAATGCGCTGCTTGGCAACACATCGATTGTCTGGCAGAGAGACCTCGTCTTTCTTAAAGGAAAGTTTCAAGCTGTGGTGTCCATCTTGAAGCTTGACTGAATCTTTCATGATTTCAATGAACTTCAAATCTCTTGGCATCTCCTCTTTGTCTTCTGATGTCTTTTCATTAAAATCATGGTTGTACTGATTATTCAGCAACTCATTCAGGTTTTCTATGGAGCTCCTGTTAACAGTAGCAGCGGGGTAGCCACTCTCACACCGCTCGTCACTGCATCCTTGAAAGGGACCATTAATAACCCACCCGAATAGGATCCATTTCCATGACTGTTGACTACTTCCCAAGGTTCAAGCCTTTTGGAGGCGTTGGTACCTATCAACAACTACCAACACCATCCAAGTATGGCCACTTAGCCAATCCTCTTCCTTGATGATGTTATCTGTGCTCACAGACCTCTGGTAGATCATAGAATTGTTTCCTGGTGAGACTTGAAATCTCCAAACCTGTCAATACGTAGCTGGAAACTGATGCGTTTGAGCCCATGTTTTGTAAGCTGATTTGGGCTTTCCTTCCATTGGTATTAAGCTTCCTCATCAGGTTTTCTGAACAAAATGTGGGTGTACTACCTGGATCTAAAAATGCATATGTTTGTATGACTTTGTCTCCCTTGTTGGACTTCACCTGTACCGGTAGGATGGATAGTATCCCGTCACTGTTCCCGGCCGCTGTATGACCACATGTTTGCAGAGAGACAAGTGTGCTACTCACCGATGATTCCTTTGGCTGTTTTGGGTCTGTGTTGACTGCTCTCTCTCTCTGGTTGATGTGAAGAACACTGGGATGGTTTTGGCCGCACACCTTGCAAGTCAAGCGCTTATAAAGGTCCTTGCTCATATGCCCAATGCGAAGGCAGCCAAAACAGATTCCTTTCTCCTTCAGAAAGTGAATCTTGTCCCTGTGTGCCTTCTCTTCCAACCGTGGACACTGCTCCAGTGTGACCTCGAGAGCAACACATACAAAAGCTGGTGTTTGCAGATTAACTACTTTGCCCTTGAACCTGGTTAGACTTTCTCGATTCTTCAAATAGGGGGTTTCAAGGGTAGTAACAGTAGTTGCAAAACTGTCCCCTTTGAATCTTGGCTTCAATTGTGATTTCATCCTGTTCACATTTTTACTTACTGTACAGAGTTGTATATTCTGAATGTCCCCAAAGATTGGGGCAGACACTATTTTGACTTGACGCTCGATGAATGTGATAATATCAATGAACTGTGCCCTGCAATTTAATCTTTCCAGTAGCTCACATGCAGAGATTCTTCATTTTTCTCATAGTTTGTATGGAAGCTTCAGAATCACTGTTCTCATAATCACTGGCATATCCAGTTCTCTCGTGTAATGTACATCCTCCATTGCATTCCAACACTCGCAAAAAGTGTGGCCACACGCAGCTACAACGTCATCTTCAAGTTCGCAGAGGACACCACCATCCTGGGTCTCATCTCCAACAACAATGAGACCGCCTACAGAGAGGAGGTCAGTGACTTGGCAACGTGGTGCCAGGACAACAACCTCTCTCTCAACGTCTGCAAGACCAAGGAGATGATCGTGGACTTCAGGAAGTGCCACATCGATGAAGCTGAAGTGGAGAGTCTCCTGCTTCAAGTTTCTCGGTGTGTTCATTAAAGATGACCTCACCTGGTCCAAGCAAGCGAAGTCGGCGGTAAAAACTGCCCAAAAGCGCCTATTCTTCCAGAGGAGACTCAAGAAGTTTGGCATGTCTGCCAAAACTCTGACTAACTTTTACAGGTGCACCATTGAGAGCATCCTCTCTGGCTGCATCAGCGCCTGGTACGGCAGCTGCACCGCTGCTGACCGTAAGGCCCTCCAGAGGGTGGTGAAGACAGCGGAGCGCATCATCGGTTGCCATCTACCCTCCGTGCAAGGCATCTACCACACGATGCCTTAGGAAAGCACGGAAAATCACAAAAGACTTCAGCCATCCAGGCATTGGACTGTTCACACTGCTGCCGTCTGGTAGACGTTTCCGGAGCATTCAGACACGGACTACCAGACTCACAAACTGTTTTTTCCCACAAGCCATCAGGCTTCTCAACCAGTGACACTACCTATTGATCATATTGATCACTGGAAAATATGCCCTGGTCACTTTACCTAATTTAATGTACATATCTATCGGCACTCTTCCACTTTATACTTTATACTTTTAATACTTATAATACTTCTAATGTTCGTGTTTATTTATCTTTATTATGTATATTTTCTATTATGTATATATATATACAGTATATATATATATATATTTTTTTTTTTTTGCCCTTATTCTGTGATTGTTCTTCGTATTGTGAGCTTGCCATGTCACAAGAATTTCACAGAATTTTCACTTAGAATGACCCTGTATCACACTGTGCAAGTGATCAATAAAACACCGACTTTGAACTTGGTGCAGCACAACTTCCGGATCATCTTCACAGAACACTGTTTGAAAACAGCCTTTCACAAGGAGACAGAAACGACAGCAATATCAAGCCCCAAATAACCCCACAAGCCAGACTATGCAAACAAAGACTATCCCCAGTGACCTGAACTATCACATGGGAATTTTAAGTCCCTCTGTCTCGAGTACTTTCAGATCATGTCAAGTATCAAATTAAAACCATAACGCTTGATGTCCTGTGCATGGAAAAGAGCACACAAATGAATATTAATCAAAAAGGAATTAAAGATTGGGGGAAAATTCCTTAATGTAAAATATATAGCACCTAATTTATGTACACCCTTTTTAGAGCCCAAGGGATTTGCAGTTTCAAAGTCGTCATAAAACAGCTGAATCTGCAAGGCATCTTATTCTATTGAAAATAAGGGACTGTCTTTAAAATAGGTGGCATCTCTCAAGTCTGAATACACACCTTCCTTGGGCATGTGCCTGGGCTTGAACATGCAAGTTCTGGGTTTTGAAAAATAGTCTTCAGTGTTTCCAAAATGGGAACAGATGTAAACGTATCAGTTACAATGACCTGGTGATATGTCCCAGTAGTTCTGTTTCTTCTGCTGTCAAGTCTTGTGCCAAGCACCTTTTCAACAGGTTCAACATTTCCCAATTTCTCTGTGAAGTGAAGCTTCTGAATTTAAGGGTGTGAATGGGTTTTCCAACTTTTGGAAGGATTGTTCTATTTTGTTCTTATTTTCTGTGTCCTGTGGAGTTAAGCACTGTAAAGCTGCATCTTTCGCCTAAAAAAAAACACTTCTTCCATGGATGAGACAAAACTATTTACAGTGGACTGACTTGATCAGCTGCCTTGAGTGCGACAGCAGCGGCATATCTAGAGTGCTCCTATCGGACTTTCTCAACAGTTCAGACGTTGTGGCTCTCTCATCTACATTAGCTGTCACCGCCTCTCCTGCACTGCTTAAATCAACATCAGTGTCAACCTGTTGGTCAATATACGCAGTGTGTTTGGTGTTTAAATGTTTCCTAAAACCAGAAAATGTTACGCCGTCAACTTCTGCCACCTAGTGGCAGCTAGCCACCGTCTCTCCCCTGTCTGTCTTGTCTGTGTGTGTTGCATGTGTTGGTGGGCGTGTCATCACTTCCAGCTCCTCCCGGATGTCATCACTCCTAGTACCTCCCCTGATTCTGCATGCACACCTGTGGTTAATCTTCTCATCAACACACATGTATTTAAACCTCGGCTTTTCATTAACACGTCGCCCGATTGTTGTTAACCCTGACCCTACTCACGCTGTTACTTACTTACTTGCTTGTTTGATTACCTCGCCTGTTGCCGAAACCCTGCCTGACTACCTGGGCTGTTGCTGAACCTCTGCCTGTCTGACTACCTCGCCTGTTGCCGAACCCCTGTCTGACTACCACGCCTGTTGCCGAACCCCTGCCTGTCTGACTACCACGCCTGTTGCCGATTCCCTACCGGTCCCGCCCGGTTTACCTTTTCTACCTGCTGTATATGTTTGTATACGATACATTACATTAACTCTTATTTTA